>JANFAE010000498.1:0-70041 GCA_024613145.1 Pisolithus marmoratus | reverse complement strand
CCAGTCTACAAGGCGTTTGACAGTAGCTTCAAATAGACGGCCGCGCTTGTTCTGGTCGGGAACACGAGACTTATGAATCATAGCAAACGCATTCTGAAGATTCATCGGCGTCATGGATAGGAGACGAGCCTATTGACTACACGTCGGGGACAATCGCTTGAGCAACTCAAGGAAAAAATACGAACATGGAGAAGCTCATCGTTTATCCACCTGTTTCGAACCCGTGCGTTGGCAAGAAGGCATACAGTGTGGACCTTGTGACATGTGGTGCGGAGAAGCCTCTGGGCATGCGATGCAGCAGCCGCCTTCTTCCTAGTTTCACGGACATGAGCACCTTGACATGCACTTGTTCTGGAGAAACGTCTCACTTCGACTCGTCTTTTTTGGGCTGTGCATGGAGTGTTATTTCAATGGATCGCGAAGGGACTGAAAGTTCGAGTTCGAGTTCTTGGTCAGTTGGTTGCTCTACTGGAACGGGAACTTCCCCCACTCGAATTCCTCGTCGCTGCCTTCGCTTGCAGAGAATGGGTCATTTACATCACCGACCACGTTGGGAGAAAGCAACTTGTCTACGTAGCTGACAGGGCAAACGCGACGACGACTCATAATGACACCCAACACGGCGGGTCACGTGCATGTCAGACTATTAACGGCGCGTTTCGGGTCGATCAATAAATTGGTCGGTACTTTTGTCGCGAACATAAACAAGAACAACTTCTTACTGACCAAATTTGGACATAATGGTGTCGGCCAGCGACGCGTCCCTCTACTCGTTGATATTCGTTGAGTTGGCAGACGTAATGTGTCACCCATTTTCAACGGGGAGGCTCTCTCGTGCACTTGCTGATACACGTTGGCAGACGTATGTCGCCCGTTTCAGTTGTCTCCCCCTACTTGTTGATATGCGTTGGCGGACGTATGTCGCCCATTTTCAACGGGGAGACTCTCTCGTGCACTTGCTGATACACGTTGGCAGACGTATGTCGCCCGTTTCAGTTGTCTCCCCCTACTTGTTGATATTCGTTGGCGGACATATGTCGTCCATTTTCAACGAGTAATTCCTCCCATCCGCATGCTGATACATGTGCCCGAACAGCCCGAAGTCACGGTCCCGCTGCCTGCAGTTGGGAGCATGGAAAGTGAAAGGAGTCTCGGAAAAACACTGATCAATCCCCTGCCACGTATGTCATCGCGTCTGATAAGGACACCGTTGTAGACTAACTCCGCTACAGATCCACTTACACGCCCTTCTCACCTTCAGTCGGGAGACCAAGACCGCGTCCAGTGCGGGGAGTAGGACGAAATGGTGGGACGGACGAAGCATTCACATCTATACCGAAGGATATACCCTGATACATCCATAATTGAGTCTCTGAGCTCTGTTCCTACACCCTCCGCCAGACTACTAGCCGCTGAGGATGAAGGTTATATTAGCGTTTCTCCTGGAACAGACAGATGGTACCGGACTCCCCTGCGGGTGAATCTCCAGGGGAGCCATACCTAGGTCAAGTATGCCTGCCTGTGCCTCGCCGTCACTATGACATGCAGACGAATAAAGACCATGAGTTGCAGGACCAACTGGGCCACGACGAGATTATAGCGGGGATGATCAGTTTGGCTACGAGGGATTCCCTACAATAATCCTGGGTGGTATCATCCTTCAGGTGGGCCTTGGATGTCCACTATGGCCCTTACTACCCACAGATCACTTACCGCCTCCATTCGCTCCCACATCGTTACCCGGTGTATAGTTATGATCCAACGATACGTTGGCCACCTGGCGCGAGGGGACCCGCGAACTATACCAGTGCAGCTTCTCCTTTCTGCGGCGCGCACAATGTCGACCATGCCAATCCAGTGGTAACCGTGAGTGGTCTGAGAGGGCCTATCGACGAGCTATGGTTTACAACCCCATACCATCTGATGCTGGGGCGCCTCCAGATGCTCAAGAAGGGACCGAACATTCTACGGGCACCGTTGTCACTGGCTCAGATGTCAGGTCTGCTCCATCGGATCCGCTGGCTGGCGATATTGTAAACACCAATGACATATGAACAGGTATGTATGTGCATGTCTCCGTTCTCTTTGATAATCCCGACGCCCCAGGATAGTCTCCTTAACTATGGTAGTATCAGTACGTCCACGTTTATGTCCAATGACCGAAGTTGCTTGTGTACTTTTCATCTTTATCCTGCTTCAACAGCAGTTACTGCACCTTCATTTCTACTTTCGTTTCATTTCTTCATCCACCGAAGCGAGCCCTATTACTTAGCAGAAAATACATAGACGTCGCGGTCCAATCCTGAACACAAGCCAGTGTGGTGTGAAATGTCGTGGCTACCCTGACGTACGATACTCCGAAGAGGCTCTGACGAACCTCGCAGAGGCTACAGAGGACCCCGGTGACATTTGAATCAGCCGCAGCGTGATCACAAAAATTTGCTGGGAGCATTAATGTTACAGAGGGTGGGGAAAACAACACTTTACATTGGGAATTTGGTGGGCATGACGCCGAGGGATACTTAATACTACAAACTGTCTGAAGACCGTGGGAACCTCATAAAACTGCTGCCAGGTATGGTAGCTGATGAGCTTGACAGTCACGGCCCGGCGTCATGAGACCAAGACCTACCAACTGTCGGCGACTACTCTGCAACTCAAGCAGAACGTCTCTGTCGAGATCGAGTGGCAGTGATGTGGGCGCACTCAATGCCGGTGTCAACGCCCTTACTGCAATAAATACTGACTGCAGAACTGGAGGTTATAGCCATGAACTGCAAGGTCTTTCAATAGCCATCAAAGACAACATATGTACGTCTTCTCTTCCAACAACATGTTCCTCTGCCATGCTATACCGTTAGTCCCGTAGAACTTCGCTTTCATCCTCTTGCCTTATTTTTCCTGTGTGCAGAATACCAGTCCCCCTTCGATGCAACTGTTGTGAGGCTTCTTCGCGACGCAGGGGCCCGTATTGTCGGAAAGACCAACTGTGACGAGTTTGGAATGGGGTGAGTTCCTGTCTCTCCCGTCTGTCCTTTCCTATGCTAACCACCATTTAAACCAGCTCCTTGAACCTGAACTCAGTACATGGAGCTGTCATAAACCCTTTTCAAGCGCAAACCGCGTCCGACGTCTCTGCGGCCCGGACGGTGCACAGATCAGCAGGAGGGAGCTCTGGCGGAAGTGCCGCAAGCGTGGCTGCAGGGATCTGTGATGCGTCAGTGCCAATGGGAGTCGGTGCACATCGCGTTCTGCTCACGAATTATCTCTAGGGCTCTTGGTACGGATACAGGCGGGTCTGTGAGACTTCCTGCATCATACTGTGGCGTCGTGGGCCTGAAACCATCCTACGGTATCATTAGTCGGTTGGTTTTACTCACTCTTCCCTAGTTTCTCTTATTACTTATCTGCAGTTGGGGTGTTGTCTCGTTTGCAGACAGCCTTGACTGTGTCGGAATCTTAGGAAAATCCGTCAGTACCGTAAAACGCGTATTCGGTGCGTGTTTTTAGTCCGGTCAAAGCGTTCACTTACGTGGGTTCAGACACGGTGGCAGTATACGATCCTCGGGATCCCACTGCAGCTACCACCGACTTGCGGGAGAGAGCGCGTCCGTTTGACGACTCTTTCCTCTCCATGATAGCCTCTACACACAAATCCCGTTTCTTAGAGGGCCTCCGTATTGGAATCCCCCTCGAGTTCTTCCCCTCCGAACTTGATCCCAGCGTTGTCAATGCTTTGCGCCCTGTTCTTCGCCGTCTCGCAGAAGCTGGCGCAACTATTACATCTGTAGCCGTTCCCGCAACGCTATACGCGCTTAGTGCATACTATGTCATTGCAAGCGCCGAGGCCTCTAGCAACCTTGCCCGCTTCGACTCTGTCCGGTATGGTACGTCGAGATCCTCCCTTCTAAATAAAGCAACCTAGTCTCTACCTGACGTGTTCATCTTCATTCGCTGATATACGTGCAGGGCACCGCACCGTGACACCACCGGGAGTCACAATTTTGAAGCCCGGTGAAATATTTGCCTACTCGCGTTCCGCCAGTGTTGGAAAAGAAGTGCAGAAGCGCATTTTGCTCGGAACGTATGCCCTCACCGCCGAGTAAGTACTTGTTGTAATACTCCTTGTTGAGTTAACACATCATTCTTTACATCCAGTGCGTTCGACAATTATTTTTTGCAGGCCCAGCGCGTCCGCCTGCATGTCAGAAAAGACTTCAATCGTGTGTTTCGCCATCCCTGCGCCCTGTTGGCGCAGCATATTCCCCCGATGGAGGGCGTCGACGTCTTGCTCCACCCCTCCGCCATTCGCACGGCACCTCCACTTGATAGAAGCGAGCCGGGCCATGAGTACTTGCAAGATATTATGAATGTACCTGCATCCCTTGCTGGGCTGCCGGCGCTCAGCGTTCCCGCAGGGAAAGGGGATGATGGATGGCCAGTAGGTGTAAGTGTAGTTGGTCAATGGGGATGTGATGACCTTGTAATGTGTGTTGGGAAGGCGATCGAAGACATTTGCTAAATGTATGGTCCTTTTACTTTGTTGTTCACTCCTTAAAGAAGGGACTATAGGGGAATCACTTGTGAGTATTTCTGATAGGGTTGAACATGCATAGAAATCGCCCGTGACCGGCTCAACGCGTGTATGATACATGCTTTATCGAACGGAAAGGGGTAGCCTAGGCCTGTGTGTCTGTTTTTGACTTCGAAGACGTCAGGTAACCGGCAATAAAAATCTTATTGCAAATACTTTGAGCTAGCTTACATACAACTGCCTTTCGCTCACTCTCTCCAGACATCCAGCAAAATGGAGGGCGGCACGCTTACCAGCTCGTCACGCAAGTTTTCCGCATCGGCACTCCGCGAAAAATTAACAAGCCTGTCCACCTCTCCGTTATGCCCAGTCGTAGGCCTTCCCGCTTCCATCGAGTTCGTGCCTACCAAGATACCGCGAAGGCGCAGATTGCAGACGTTGGCCGTTGCTATCTGGTCAACAGTGATTATAATTTGCATCTCGTTGTTTTTATATCTCTGGTGCGCCATGCATAGTTTACTCCAATAAAGAGGACCAGTTACGAGCGGAAAATAAACACAGCTCAATACCCGTGCTCTGGCCGTTTACTGCGGTATACCTCATCTGGGTGTCTTGTATAGATGAGAGTCCTGTCCATGGCACAAGGTTGAGCCCGTGGTTCCGCTCCCTCAAAGCATGGCAGTACTTTGCTGAGTACTACCCCGCATCGTGCGCCGTACTTACCGGGCGTGCTTATGTTACTGATGCTTTCTCTATGCTCATAGACTCTTGAAAGTGAGCACTTCCATCTCAGGTTAAAATAGTAGTGACCGGTATTTCCTATGCCAGGAATGTGATCTTCCTCCTGACCGTCCATACGTATTTGGTTATCACCCGCACGGTTAGTGACGTGTTTACTGACTCGGTGTTGGCACTTTTAACGTACGATGCAGGAATTATCGGAATGTGAGAAGACTGCATTAATCAGAAGGGTGCGTTTTTACTGAAACCAATTTCTAGGGGCGCTATTGCCACCTTTGCAACTGAAGGTATTTATGTGGAATCGAATTTTGGCCTACTTCTAACGATCGTCCGTGTTAGCTACCGGATTCTCCGCGGCTTTCCCGGGCATTCGACCGCATCTTCTAACCCTCACTAATAATTTCGACGTTCCCATTTATCGCGAGATCCTTATGGCACTTGGCATTAGCAGCGTTTCCAAGCACTCTTGCTCCAATATTCTGAAACGCGGACCAGGAGAGGCGATCACCATTGTCGTAGGTGGTGCAGCTGAGAGTTTGAGTGCACGCCCAGGTACCGCAGACCTTACTCTGAGGCGCAGGTATGCCCTTCAATTTTTCTGGTGCGCTTTTTTTCTGACCTGCCACGTTTCAGACTCGGGTTCATCAAAATCGCTATTCAGCACGGGTATTTCGTCTCTACCCGAGTTTAAGCCAATAGACGTTGACGCGAACGCCTTCCCTGTAGCGCCGATCTCGTTCCCGTATTTTCTTTTGGAGAGAACGATGTACGAAACTTCATGGCTTCCGTCTCTCTTTGTCTCACCGCCGCTTTCTAGATATACCACCAGATGCCAAATGAAAGGGGTACCACCATCTACGCCCTACAGAAGAGGTTCCAGAAGTTATTTGGGTTTACTCTACCGCTTTTTCATGGACGAGGACTCATGAACTGTACGATGTGTCCGAGATCGCAGCCTGTCGTCGTCGGTGACTAATAGTATAACACAGACAACCTGGGCCTGCTCCCCCATCGTCGTAGGATCGTATCCGTCAGTGAGTATATGGCTTACGGCTTCATCACCTTCCCTTTCTTATTCCCCTTTAAGTTGGCCGCCCAATACATATCGGAAAGTGTGAAAATCCTAGCCTAGAAGAAGTGACGCGAGTACAAATGAGATATATTGAGGAGCTTACCAGGTGCGCGACCTCCAAACTCACGCGCAGCACTATCCGATCAACTTGGCTCCCGTTCGCTCAGAATATGGAACACGTACAAAGACGAGTTCGCGAAAACGCGTAAAAGGGAGCTTAGCATTATCGATTAGGACTTTACAATCTTCGCATTCACCGGGTATCTTTAAATTACGTAGTAAGTGCAACGAGACGGACTCCAATACTATCGTGAGACACCAAAGCGGAATGCTTGATTTTGGCCATGCTCATTCCGATGAAGGCCGCAGAGACATGAATAAGATTGATATTACACCTGTAACAAAGTGTGTAGATACGATGTTACATCTCTTCGTCGTCGAAGCCAATCTCTTCAACAGGAAAATCCCCAACTCTGAGCCGCTCTGGGCGCACGAAAATGCCGTAGTTTGAACGGCAGGTGAAATATCGTTCCCCTTGAACACTTTTGAGTGTGAATCAGCAGTCGTACAGCTGGTGTGACCTGCCCACTTACGATCCGTCATTGCGTCCGATTGGTTCGTCATATTCCACGCCAACCCAGACACCGGTCTTCGCAAACTTCGTAGGTCCGACGAAACGCACCGTACCACGCTTATGCAAGCCGTGCTCAGTAGATTCGACTTCGCACCTCGCACCGATCGGAATATTCACTTGTGGCGCAGATGGAGATGGTTCGGATTGCGAAGCGAAGCGACCCATCTTGTGTCGCTGTTTATAAGCGAGGACGGTGTCTGAAGTGCGTCAGTGCACGAAAGGACGTGCGATGGAACACTTAAACCTGTTCTATTAGCGTAGGCTTCGTCACTAAGTTCAAACTTTTCGACATGAGATGTATCAGACAGTTGTCCAGTGAAGGACGTCGAAGGATTGGTATCTATAACCTGTAAGAATGACGCGTCAACCCTGTACGAATAGTGCACCTGCAGAGCGAGATCACCTTCAGGGTCTGTAAGTCTGACAAGCCATAATACCCAAGCTGTTTGGAATCATCCATAAGCTGCGCGACCGTCTGGCCATCGCCGCTGTGGACCTCGATTTTCTGGTTCTGCACTGGGATGCCCGTGACGAGCTCGACTTTTGCCTGTGTTGCGACGCTGGATGATCAAGTGCATCATACGTGTACCTCAAAGGGGTACCTTGAGCTGTTCAACAGTGATGCGAAGATCGAAACGCCGCTCTGAACGTGTGTCCGGGGAGACTACGAAGACATTCACGATGCTTGACATTTTCTTGGGATAGGGAACTGGTGAGCTGATGAGCCCCTTCCCTCCTTACATTTCGGGTTACCATTTGTAGTTATACTTGAACAACATGCTTAGATCTGGATGTGCCAGACCTCGTCTTTTGCGAGCTCGACTACGCTTGGACAGGGCATTTCTCAGTGGTTCTTCTATAGAGGTATGTCTGAGGACTCGCACAGCTTGCATAACCTCCGCTGAAGCTTGTACTTCCACCGACAGTCCCTCCAAGCGGCCTTCAGAAACCCATCTTCCCCGTTCCACATACCCCCAGGTGAAACAGGGCCAGCATCGCCAGATGACCCTCAAGAGCCTTGTGGAAACAGCGGCTTCAATCTCGAACAGGGTTGCGTGCCCCATGACGCGTCGCCGGAGGAGCGGGCTAGGAAAGCACGGGAGGTTCTGGTCTCCATGGGCTACGACACAGATTCTCTCTGGGAGCAGAGTATTGCCTGGGGACACCATGATGCATTTAGGCAAGTGTATCCGTCAGGGTCTCCTCAGGCTTCTGCTGACCGTCCGACGTACAAACGCGAGCAGGCATGTCAACAATGCTCATTACTGTGAGAACAGTCCTCATGATAGTATGAGGCTCGGTGCTTAAATTCCCAAACAAAACGTAGTGCGCTTCATTGAGTCCGTATGTCTGTCTTTCATGGATCAGCGATTACTGGGTGTCACTGGATGATGTTAGGGTCGTATCCAGTGGATGTCAAAATTAGGGAATGCATCTGGTGGAAAGGAGCGCGTCGATGCAATGCTCGCAGGGGAAGGCGTATCTGTGATCCTGAAGTCCATCAATATCAACTTCAGAAGACCTGTGACTTTCCCCGACACGGTATCTGCAATTTCTACATCGTGGATCGGGGAGCCCATCCTAACGATCTGACAGCTACTCGTCGGTCACAAGGCCATAGTGTCATCAAGCCGCACGCAATTCCTGCTGGATTCTGTCCTTTACTCGTATGCACAACAGAAAGTAGTGGCGGATGCCGAGAGTGTCATTGTCTGGTACGATTACGATCGATTGAAGAAGTGCGATCCAGGCGATGTTGCTTGGAGGGTTCTCAGAGATAGCATGGGAGCTGGGTACAGGGCAAGTATTGGACGTCCATCCCGCCTAGATACCCTACGTGCTAGTGAAGCGTAGTACACAGTGGAAGGTTCAAGAAGATGCGTTGTGGCCGTGGCTGTGGGCCCGTGCAAGGAGAAGGACGCGTGGCCTTTGCAAGTGGCAATTACAAAAGCTGAAAAACAAGTCGGACCCAAGCTTGCAAGACAACTCTCAACCCAACCAACGCGATGGCCGATCCCAGTGGTGCACCACCCCAGCCTGGTCCTAATGACACTGCAACTGCTATTCTGCGACCTAAGAAATCGTATGGATCCAAACACTCCGTAAGAACTTGTCGGCTGATGACTGAAACCCCCACGAAACATATAGCCCGAATCGTCTCATAGTAGACGAAGCAACGTCCGATGACAACTCGGGTAGGTCAACCGTAGAGCTTCCTGTGCTCCCCTCATTAATGCGATCGCAGTTGCTACCCTCAACCCGGCGACCATGGAGTTGCTCTCCTTATTCCGAGGCGACACGATCATCGTCAGGTGCGTGAACGTGTATCTTGTGTGCCTTCTCTTGACTTGACCGTTCGTGTCATCAGAGGAAAGAAACGACATGACACCGTCCTTATTTGTCTGAGTTCTGACGACGTCGAGGAGGGTCGCATCCAGATGAACAAGGTCGCTCGTAACAACCTGCGCGTGAAACTCGGAGATGTGGTCAACGTGCACCAATGTCTTGATATCAAGTATGGAAAGAGGATACACGTCTTACCATTCGACGATTCCATCGAAGGCCTCAGTGGGAATTTATTCGACGTCTACCTGAAACCCTACTTCCTTGAGGGTGTGTTGAGGCCATATTCCTTTCAGCATTCACGCGCTAACGAAGGGCTAGCATACCGTCCCGTCCGCAAGGGCGATACCTTCCTTGTGCGAGGCGGCATGCGAACCGTCGAGTTCAAGGTTATTGAAACTGACCCTGCAGAATATTGCATCGTAGCCCAAGATACCGTTATCCACACCGGTAAGTGGCATCAATCATTTCATGTCTCGGGTTCTTGACTTGTCGATTAGAGGGGGACCCCGTAAAACGCGAGGATGAGGAGGCCAACCTTGCTGACGTTGGTTACGATGATATCGGCGGGTGTCGCAAACAGATGGCTCAGATCCGCGAACTCGTCGAGCTGCCACTCCGACACCCACAACTCTTTAAAGCCATCGGTATCAAGCCCCCACGAGGTATCTTGATGTACGGTCCTCCAGGTACAGGCAAAACGCTCATAGCTAGAGCCGTCGCCAACGAGACGGGCGCATTCTTCTTCCTCATCAATGGCCCGGAGATCATGAGTAAAATGGCAGGAGAAAGTGAAAGTAATCTACGAAAAGCTTTTGAAGAAGCTGAGAAGAACTCGCCTGCTATCATCTTCATCGATGAGATTGATTCCATAGCTCCAAAACGTGAAAAGGTGGGTTAATGCTTCTGTACTTTTTTTCTTGCTCTGATTGCTTGCTAGACCAATGGCGAGGTCGAACGTCGTGTCGTGTCCCAACTTCTTACTCTAATGGACGGCCTCAAGGCCCGATCTAATGTTGTTGTGATGGCTGCCACCAACCGTCCGAACTCCATCGACCCTGCCCTTCGACGTTTTGGACGTTTTGACCGTGAGATCGACATCGGTATCCCAGACCCAACAGGACGTTTGGAAATCCTGCGTATTCACACTAAGAACATGAAACTAGCGGATGATGTAGACCTAGAACAGGTACGTATTGTCATACACGTTGGGAGCATACTCCATTTTGATGGGTGTCTAGATTGCTGCTGACACTCACGGCTACGTTGGATCCGACATCGCATCTTTGTGCTCAGAGGCAGCAATGCAGCAAATACGTGAAAAGATGGATCTGATCGACCTTGATGAGGACACCATAGACGCGGAAGTGCTTGACGCACTAGGTGTCACGATGGATAACTTCCGTTTTGCTCTTGGCACGTCCAATCCCTCTGCACTACGCGAGACAGCTGTGGAGGTACCTACCGTCACCTGGGACGACATCGGAGGTCTGGACAAAGTCAAGAAAGAACTGCAGGAGACGGTCCAGTATCCCGTCGAGCATCCCGAGAAGTTCCTCAAGTACGGCATGTCACCATCAAAAGGTGTGCTATTTTATGGCCCACCAGGAACCGGTAAAACCCTGTTGGCCAAGGCCATTGCGAACGAATGCAATGCCAACTTCATCAGCATCAAAGGGCCTGAGTTGCTCACGATGTGGTTCGGTGAATCCGAAGCGAACGTTCGTGACGTTTTCGACAAAGCTCGCGCCGCCGCCCCTTGTGTTATGTTCTTCGACGAACTTGATTCCATCGCCAAAGCACGCGGTGGGTCTTTGGGAGATGCAGGAGGAGCAGGTGACCGGGTACTCAACCAGTTGCTCACTGAGATGGATGGAATGAACACGAAGAAGAACGTCTTTATCATTGGCGCGACAAATCGACCTGACCAGATTGACCCTGCATTACTTCGTCCAGGGCGGCTCGATCAACTCATATACATCCCTCTTCCTGACGAAGTATCGCGTCTGGCGATCCTGAAGGCCGCTTTGAGGAAGTCGCCAATTTCCCCCGATGTTAACCTTACCTATCTTGCGAAGTCGACACATGGATTTTCTGGAGCCGACCTCACAGAAATATGCCAGCGTGCGGCGAAGACCGCCATCCGCGAGAGCATCGAGGCGGATATTCGGAGACAACGTGAGAAGAGAGAAGAGGATGACGACAGCAAGATGGAGGAGGACGCAGCGGAAGACCCGGTTCCAGAGATCACCAGGGATCACTTCGAAGAAGCAATGAAATACGCCCGTCGCTCAGTCTCGGACCAGGATATCAGGCGGTACGAGATGTTCGCTCAGGTAAGTTGCATTAGACTTGGCAAATTCCAGTGAACGATCCTAATTTTACTCCTGCAGAATCTACAGCAATCTCGCGGGTTTGGTATGGGTTTCCGCTTCCCTGATGCACCGGGGGGAAGTGGAGGTGGCCCGGCTGGCAATGCTGGTTTCCAGGAGGAGGCAGAAGATGACTTATACGCGTAACAAATACGCATCCTTTCGCTTGCACACCAGGGAAGTCTGACATTACTTCCTTGCGCGTTCGACGCTATCGTACGGTAATCTTGTATTCATTGCCGGCTTTGAAATTCTTGTATAGTCCCTACCCCAATTTAAACCCCTCGAGAGGGTACTGCTCATCGTTACCGGGGTTTGACATAATGCTGAATCAGTGACGGATGACGATTTCTCCTCAAATTTGCGCGAAGTCCTGGGCCTGAACCATGGGTGAGTCAAGACTGCATAATGGGGGGTGTATTCCAACACTAGTCCGGTGCCGTGGATGCGAGTCACATCATACAACGCCCCCATGTAAACATCTCCTGAGTACTGGCTATAGTCGTTGCTTCCTTCACAGATGTCGCAAATTCCGCCGCTTCTTGGTGATAGCCATGGCCGATACCGCGTTCACATAGTGGGGAACAGCGGTTGGTGCCTCGAGCACAAGCATGCTTAAGTAACTGCTAACATACAGTGATTTTACCAGGCGCAGGCAAGGTGAGAGCGTGCTTGGAGTCCTGCAGGTTCCTTCCACTACATGTCCTCCCGGTCAGTCTACACTAGGCGCGGAGCTCGCCTCCATCCTTGATGTGCCGTACATCTCGCTCGATTCTCTTTTCTGGGAGCGAAACTGGACTCCAAGCACCCCAGAGGAATTCCAGGCCAAAGTACTCAAACGCCTCATGGAAGATCAGGAGACAGGCTGGGTGGTCGACGGTAACTACGGAACCAGGCTGGGAGACGTTGTGACTTGGAGAAGAACAGACGTCGTCTGTACGTATGCAAGTCTGATTGGTTCCACGGCCGCATAGAGCGCCTACTTCCGATGACTTTTGCAGGGTTGGATCCGCCGTTCTTGTTATATTTCCCTCGTCTCATCGTACGTACGCTGCAGAGGTTGGTTGGCCTCAAGGATAATTGTGCGCCTGGGTGCGGTGAGACCCTAGGAGACATTTTCCTATCGAAAGAGAAGAGCATCCTGTACTGGGCGATTACACACCATACAATCGTACGCCGCCACGAAAGTGAGAATCTGCAGAGGTGGGGGGTTCATACAGGAGGTAACATGAGGCGCATCGGAGGTTGGGGTGCGGAACTCAAGGCGTGGAAACAGGCAGTTGTAGCCATGGTTAAGGGGATGTAGTCCACGTCGACAGCTGTATCGAATGCTGGTAGTATTAACACACGATAAGATACTTGTCCGGCGTGCACCTCTTGAGCGAAACTAGCGGTTTCATGGGTGTATACAGTTGTGAACAGTTGAAATAGCTTTGTCATCTTCCAACCCATCATTTACTATCCACCCTCACCGATGGCAAGGCCGACTTCGACCTGTTTGAAGGCAGGTCTTGTCCTTTGGCTGTCCAGCCAAGCATGTGTGGTATACGGACACAAGCATGAAGGAAACCTCACTGAGGAACAACTACACGCCTCGATAGATTCTATCTTATGGATACACATGGCCCTTCAAGCTGTCGTCTGGGGTATTATCTTTCCAATCGGAATGGTCCTTGGTCTCAGTCGAAGTAGATGGCACGTCCCCACGCAGGTGTGCACCTTTCCATGGCAGGCTAGCGTACGTCGTCATCTCAAAGGCACCATGCCTTGGTACAGAGCATCGGGTTTGCCTTGACCTTCGGTGGTATCTTCCTTGGGCACGCTCATGGGGGTCGTCAATTCCGCCATTCCACGCACGGGTCTATTGGCTCATGGATCGTTGTTCCAATACTCGCACAGCTTGTTCTCGGTATCTACCTCAAACTTCACATACACCAAGAGACGCTTAGACCATACGCCGTACGTGCGCATGGCATCCTTGGACGTCTATGGCCTATAATAGGTTGGGTGCAAAGCTTGTTCGGGGTCATCGTCCTCAGAGATTTGTGTGGCCCAAATGGTGCTGGTCAGTGTGCAGCACATTACATCATGGTGAGTGTCAGTCGCCACGAGTTAAGACTGTGCCGATGCCCTGGGCCTAGGGAAGCGCCTTCATCGGATACGGGATTGTTCTTTCTTTGTTATTTGTTCTGGGCGAAAACTGGCTCCGCAGAAATGGGAAGAGTCCCGAATGGTGGGACTCGTGGGTGATCATGCTCTGGGTCCGTTTTCCTTACCACCCCCTTGGTCATTCTGTCTCGATTTAAATGACTTTCAGGGCATTGTAAATACATTCACCGAACATTGGGGTGGTGCGTGGTCCGTGAAAGACATGCAACATACGTACGTCGTACATTCTTGAGTGTGACCAAACTTCTGAGTCTCCAGGCTCCTTCTAGCATATTAGGAGTCCTTTGGTGGACTGGTGGCGCTTTGGGTATATTTCTTGCCCGCAACAACCAGGTAATTGCGTCCCGGTCCCAAGCCTGACGTAATCACTCACTGAACTCGCAGAGGAACGTCATTCCGGCGTTGATGTGCGCACCTGTCTCCCCGCCAACCTGTGGTAAAGCTGACAACGTCCGCAGCATCATACTTACAGGTTGGGCCATGTCTGATCACGCCCAAGCTCTTATGCTCTCCACCAAAGTAAGGCTGTGTATTTCTGAAGCTATGGCACTTGCTCAATTCAGGGCCCAGGTACATGCGGCCTTTGGTTACACACTCATTCTCGCCGGAGTCACTCGTATGATTGAAGTCTGTTTCTTACCTACAACTGTCCACATCCCAGGGTCATTGGATGACAATGACAGCGAGCATACATTGTCACCACCGCAAGGGGCGCAAGGTATTGTCAGGTCACAGGTAATGGCTTCTCGTGCTTTCCGGCATTTGCCACCGTTCGTAAGTTGCAGTCGTTGGCCATGAGCTAGGAGTCGCGTTTAACGATCCTGTTACTAGCTGCTCGTTGCTTCTGGGTATACACTTTTTTGACTTGTAAAACGAGACATGGTTGTTGATAGTAGACCCAGGTTCCTCTTCATGTCTGCAACAGACGAAGAGCTCGATGCAGTACACGACACGGGCATGGATCATGTTACATATATTCTTGGCATGTACAGGTGAGTTCCGGACATGCTTGTTATCTCCGCTTCTCCGACAATCTCCAGCATTGCATTTTTGCTGTATCTTTTTACGCAGTTCCTCTTCCACCTGTACGTGACGACGGGCCAACACGCCAACTCGATACACCCGGCAGGAGAAATAGTTTTCTCGACTTCTAATGGCGAGATTGAGCTTACGAGTCCACGGAACACCTCCAAGTGGTATTCCCGGGTCCCTCGGGAAGAAGGTCCTGTACATGTCGTAGGGGAGGACGATGACTAACCTTAATTAAGACATATACCATCAGGCTTGTGCATTTGCACGTACGGTAACTTGTAGTTTCTTTTCCGTGGATTTGATTTTGGCTTCAAAGGTCGTTACTCGCCGAGTGATAATATTCTCATCTGAACGGTTAGAGCGGCTACTACTATGGTAGCCTCACGATAATGACACCGAACCTCGTTCGCTGTATATAGAAGCCAGTTCCAGACTTCAATCTGGAATTCTGCCGCACCCGCATGGTGACGCAAGTCTCGGCAAGGGAGGCGTGTATGACGACGTCAGTCAACCACATATACATAAGTAGTAGGCTCGCAACAGGGGCAGTACTGTACAATTCCAAGTCGTTCTTACAACACTCATGTCCCGTAAATCAGCCCTCTTACTTGGAGCAACTGGCGCTGTGGGGAAGAAGCTCCTAGCAGAACTTCTTGCGCGCGATGATTGGTGCAAAATTGGGGAATATGGGAGACGAGTCACAGCACTTGCAGATCTCCCACCGGGTCAACGGGAGGGTAGGCTGGAGCAGAAAGTAATCGACTTCGAGAACATCGACACAGCTGGGTTAAAGGATGGCCATTGGGACGTCGTTTTCGTCACTCTCGGCACGACGCGTGCACAGGCGGGGAGTGCGGCAATGTTCGAAAAAATCGATAGAGAGTGCGTGAATTTTGAAGTTGACTGGGTCTCCTGTTTTTGATTTCCATCACAGATACGTCGTCAACGCCTGTCGGGCTGCCAAGTCCGATGATCCTGCACACCAACAAAGGCTAGTGTATCTATCCGTAAGCTCAGTTAATACTTATATGCCCATCGCTAACTTACACAAATCACGCATCCGTCTCCGACAGTCTGCGGGGGCCGATGCAACTTCCCCCTTCCTTTTCCCCAAGTCTAAGGGTTTAACTGAGCTTGCGCTTTCTCGGCTTGGATATTCAGACACTATAGTCTTTCGTCCGGGTTTTCTGAAAGGCGCAGAACGCCCTGGAAGGAGAATTGGTGAGATAATTTTCGGGTATGTCGTTTTTATTCTCTCAAGTATCCGGGACATGGTTGTCGTACCCTTTCCGACACCCGCTCACTATGCACTTTTGCTAGTTACGTGACAGGCGCACTCTCCTATGTAACTGCAAATGTCCAGATTCGGGTATGCTGGTTTTGACTTTGTACTACGTGGATAGGGATTTTCTGACCATGCAAACCCTCATACAGGTCCCAGTGTTGGCTAGGTCCATCGCAAATGCTGGACTACTCGGGTCTTCTCGCTTGCCTCCTGAGGTCGGTGCAGAGAAGGTAGAGAAGGATGGTGCCCGGTTTACACTTATTGGGAATAAGGGGGCCGACTTTTTGGGTCGAATTTAATGATTCCGGCCAGAACTTACTGTTGGTGTATGGTAATTGAGGAAATTTACGCTTAGCAATGTGGACGGTGTGGGGATTGACTCCGAGATCTGTCTGTCAACTGCATGAATACTTAGGGTCGGCGCACTCATTCGTTGCATATTCTGGGGAAATGGTTTTGCCTATTGTTATATGGTAATACAAGAGACGCTCATGGGCAGTAGCTGTGACGGAAAGCAGCAAGTACAGCAGCAGTAGGCAGGAGTAAAGTGTCGTAGATAGCACGTGTCATGGTGATGCATATAAAACAGAGGTATCAAGGTCAGGATGAGGAAACAAGTGAATGGGAGACCAAGGATCATAATCGATAATGAGGGACTTGTGCGAATCTTAAATTAGCGAGTTGACCAGCAATCTTAATCTCAACCACTTCGGACATTCCGACCGCTCGTGAAAACCACAGAAACCGATACCTTTCAATCGTCCGCAGGCAGGAAGCTCCCTTCTCCGTCGTCCTCCCTCACCTTGTAGGCCGGTAAGATACTCCCGCCGTAATGTCTCGAGCTCGTTGCCTGCGACCACCTGCGCAAGACTGAACTTGCCCTACTAACAAACGAGCGCGCGCCCTCATCGTGATTGACCAGACGCCCACGGGCTGAACCTGATCGCTCTAGCCCTACCTCGGCTCGATCGTACAAGAAAACTGGACTGCAACGGCCTGGGTCGGAGTTCGAAAAGCTTGTGACCAGGTTACTTCGTGTTTTTTGATACGGACGAATACCTGGCGGTAGGAAAGTGCTTTGTGGTTGCGATGCTGGCGATGTGGCACGGATCGGTAGCGAACGGTTGATCGAAGCAGATGTGTCAGATGGGGGCAGATCAGGAAGGATGGACTTCGGTGCTGGATGCCCTGGGAGGGAACCAGTGAGACGAGGGACATTGAAGGTAAAAGCTGAGGGAACATACGCTTTGGAAGCCATTTTCGTATGGGCCTGACAAATTCATTGGAGACATTGCCCATGTCTAGGAAGGAATGTCCACGTAGACTATCTGGCAACGCTGGCACAGGCGGCTGACTTGCTGCTGGATTCGCACCAGACGGTGTACGAAGATTTCTCGGTAACCGTAAGCTTGCGTTAGAGAGGGTGCGACTTCGCACTCGTGCGGCAGAAACCCGCGATAGACGGCTCTGCGCATCGGAGTGTTTGCTGCGCATAGATTTTGCGGACGTGGCAGACATGAAGGATCTGGAATCTGGGTTCTTTATACTTGGAATTGTTGGACTGAGGAGGACTGCTTTGGAGGCAACAGCAGTAGCGGTAACACCGACTACCTGACCCATGTCAGAGGTGACAGTGAGATCTTCGAGTGCTCGGGTGTTGTCGACGTCGGATTGGTCAGCGCCGCCCTCCGATTCGTCGTCCGATTCATTCTTTCCATCTGATTCGCTGTCTGTATCATTCCTTTCCTCCGATTGACTGTCCGTTTCATTCTTTTCTTCCGATTCGCTGTCTGTATCATTCGTTTCCTCCTCCATTTGGCTGTCCTTATCGTTCTTCATCATCGGTTCGTTACCTGTGTTATTCATATTCTTCAACTCGTTGTCTGTATCAGCCTTGCCCTCTGACCCGTGGAGTACATCACCCTTCTCCTGCTTAAGGTTGCCCGCTGCCCTCAAAGTGTCCAGCTCAGCGGCAAGTGTTTCCGCCTCTTTCCACGCTTCTTCGAGTTCGTCTTCGAGGTTTCGTATTCTTGTCAACGCGCGCTTCAGTTCTCCAGCCTGACGTTCGCATGCCTTGTTGAGCTTGCGTAAGGCTACGCTGAGCGCCGAAGACCAATGTGTATTTTTCAATGAAGACAGCTGGGCCTGTTGGTCCATTGATTGCATGATGGTAGCCATCTCAGTATCGCAGCATGCGATAGAAGTAGCTAGCTGTGTTATTAGACTGCCCAATGTGTTATCTTTGTCACATTCGCTCGAAAGTGTAGCCACCGTGGAGTTCAGGGCCTGCATGAGCATCGTTCGACGGCCAACCTCGAAGCGCCATTTTACCTGTGCCGCCAGACGTTGGCTTTCCAGACGCTGTTCCGCTTCCATTATGTCGGTGTCAAGAACCTGTAAGGATAGGAGCCGGATGAAGGACTCTCCAGCACTGAAACGGATTGCTCTGGAGACGATTTCTTGAAGCTCCGAGGATGTGAATGTCCACTGTGCGGCTTCTAGAGAAAGACCCTTCCAGGGGATGGGAATAGATTCGAAGGAGATGGCGGGTGGTGATGGGAGTGATGGCGGGACGAGGAATGTGCCTACAAAAGTCTTTGGTCCGGTAGGGGACTGCGTCGGAAGGTTTCGTGGAGACGAATCTGGCAATGGGGAGGGTGGTGATGAGGGTATCTGTATGGCAGCGTCTACCACACGGGGCTGGTCGGTGGAAGCCGGTGGTGTCTCGGGAGCAGGCGAAATGGGCCTGCAATCGAGCGTGGGCGAAGAGAGAGTCGATATCGGCGGGGAGCTGCCGTCAGCAGACCTACTGGGGCCTGGAATGACCACATCAACCGAGTATTTCGGGTGGGGGCCTACTCTGGGGCCATATGGCGCACGAGCGGGCCTGTCCCGCAGGGGCGGCGTTGGCCTTCGCGAAGTGTGCTCCTCCTGGACGGCCCTGTCCATCGTAGGGAGTGCCAGGGAGATACGCTGGAGATTGAAAAGATGGCCAGAAGGTCCTCCCAAGTCGACAAACAAATAACACAACCGTTCAGGCGCTCATAAGTAACTCATGTTACGAGTAGTACGCGGCTGGTCACGGAACCAGTGCAAAGTTTCCTCCTCCGACCCTGCACCGCAAATTTGATTAGGCTCAGCAAAACACCACTCAGCACACTTTAATTCGACAACATGGAGATATGTAGTTTCCAGCCAACTTTCCTTCCAACAAGCGTCCCTCGACCCCTCGGACGCGAATTTGGGCCATCGGACCCCATCCGTAACGCCCCCATCACGATGAGTGCATAGCTGCAGTAACAGCCCTCCAAGGCGATGATAAAGAGGTTTTATGTCCGCTGATATGATGACTGGCGACACGTTTCATACTATACGTGTCGTGGTTCGCGAGTACTCCGCTGATCAGCATCGTCACATCCTGATATCGTCAGTGAGCGATCGCAAATTCCAACATGCCTGCATCCGCCAGACTGGTACTCGGCGTTCTGGACATTGATTGCGGTGGTTAGACTGAATCCCGTGATTGTGGTACGCTCCGAAGGATTCTAGCTGTAGAGAAGCCTGCGAACCCTTGGAACTGAGTCCCTGGGGCCGAAAAAGTAAATGAGTGTAGTTGTTTACTTCTCTTCGAGAACCTCCGGAACCACTGGTAATATACCGCGAACTTGCTACTCCAAAAATATATCTTGGTTGATTTCATTTAGGGGACTGGTGGGTACATTTACCGCCCCCGTACTCCGCGCTTTTGTCCGTAACGAGTTGATTTCCTGTCTACATTGCACTGGGGCGAGTCAACGACGACCGCCTTGACACTTCTTTGCTTAGGAGGACTGGGAAAGGGATTTCCTTACCACCTACTAACAGTACTAACAGTCAGAGGTGTTAGAATTACGTCACACGCTCAAACCTGTTTGCAGACCCCGAGCTGGCCTCTGAAAGTAGGGTGAGCTAGCTTGGTTAGTATAGTACTCTGGTACGAGAATCCTGGTATCGAATGTTCACGAACGAATCGACCGGAAGACTACGGATATTAATTATGTAACAATGCCAACTACAGGTTGCCTTTTTGTTGGCAGAAGCCATGGGAACACGAAGTATCGTTACTACTCGGTGTTTACTGCATGTTATCGCGCTCTCCACGATCTCTTTACGGGGTGCTACTGTACATTGCATGATAAGCCTACACCTGCTAAGTCTGGTTGTCACACCTCATAACACCGACTACGAAGCTATAAGTACCTATTAATCCGATAAGTTTGTTGATCGTTTGTGGACAGAGAAGCATACCGCTGATGGAGTTAGACCCAACTCCCGCAAAGTTTTGTTGAAATCAGTCGATGAAAATGTTTTTCTAGGGGGACGTAACGTCGGAGGGGGTCTTCGAAAAAGAAAGTGATGCCCGTACCTCGGGAAGTGCTGGGTAAAGCTGACAGTATCCACGCTCACGGAAAGAGTTTGCGACGCAACAAACTCGGCAACGTCGCGTAAAGCTGGTAAAAATGGATCAGCGACAGTTCCTAAACTGATTTACATAGGACGCACTGGAGTTGCTGGGCAGCGTCGTGGTGTATGGAGTGCCTCCACTGGCTAAACGAATCTGCAGCCGCGTATCTTTAAAGTCCTTACCAGCTACACCACTGGATGATGATGCCGCCGCAGCCGGCGAGGGTGTGGCGTTGTTGGTCTCAGATTGACTGTCGACGATGGGTTTGCCTTCGCGCAAAGCCTTCTCACGAGCAGCCTTCTCTGCCCGTGCCTTCCTGTCGGCTTCGATTTGGGCCTTGATGGCAGCCCTTGTTTTCGCGTCCTCGGCCTTCTCTGATATTCGCATGAGAAATTATGCACGATGCTAGGTTACTTGGAACCTACCCTTCCGTTTTTGCTCCGCCTCCTTAATCATCTCTTTGGCCTTCAGCTCTTCTTTGATTTTGTTGAGATCCTGTGCACATGGTTAGTTAGCACACTGACTCACCAAGTAATATCAGCGACTGAATACCGTACCTTCCCCTGTTTTCGTTTGATTGCTTCGTTTGCTTTGGCCGCCTTTGCCTCCTCCTGGGCCTTGACAGCACGTTTCGCGGCAACTTTCTCCTGCAATTCTTCCAGCTTGGCCTTCTTTTCCTCTTCAGTTAGAGGTTTGATCTATGATAAAACACGCGTCAACATCATTATAACGGTGAGTCCCCAATAATGGATTCACCTCCTCCGTAGACTCCTCGAACTGATCATGACCACTCTTCTCAGCATGGTAATTGGCTAACGCAGTATTTTTGAACGTCTTCCCACACACTGAGCATTTTATGCTCTGACCCACATCGCGTTCGACAACAAGTCATTAGGTAGGATCCTTTCTTGATTAAGCGGTACACGTACCTTTGGTTCTGCATCCCCTGCAGTAGCAGTGGCGGGGACCGGCCCCTTTTTCCCGATGAGATGACGTAGAGTCTCAGCGTCTTCGTCGTCGTTATCTACGTCCATAGCTAGAGTAGACTGGGCTGCACTCCCAGATGGTAAAGAACTCCCCCCTGAAGCGCCGGCATCGGGTATTGGCTCGCCCTCGTGTTCAAGGAGATGGTCCATAGCTGGTTGCAGACCGCGATGGTTGGTGGCACGCAACGCCCCTGTACTCGTTTTCAGAGAAAAAACAAGATGAAGTCGTGATCCATGTACGATCAGAATATTGGTACAGTTATAGTCAAAAGAGCTTACAATCGACGCGGGATGGGTCAAATCCCATGCTTATAAGTGTGTCTCTGTCACCTGCCATCTCTGGTAGAGCTAGGATTGATATTAGCACCCAGGTAGTTTGAAGTTCGTGCTTATAGACTTGCGAATCGCGAATTGCGGTAAGGGTTTCAGCAAGTGATGGGAATCTATTATTAGTAGACTTACTGCCATATTTGGGAATGTATGCAGGGCGTGAGCACGGGCCAGGTAGTAATGCTAGTGAGAGTATCGAACGGTGCCATCAGTCCATGACGGTCTGGAGGTTCATTCTGCAAAGTCTACGATGTTGCGTGTGGAGGTAGAAGTTCTTAGGGTGTTCCACCCTCGGACCACCCAGTCTTCCAGTTTCAAAGCATGATGACATTGCAATGGCAGGAGTATATCTGACATGTAGGGACACCCTGCTGGGAATCTCTGAAGGGCGGAAAATCACACTATGACCGGCAAGTCGTTCCTGCCGCCACGTCCTAGCGAACGCCGCTGAATTCGACAGGAGTTTACTTGAAAGGGTCACCAGTAGGATCTTTGGAGCCCGTGGAACAAAAAAAAAGTATACTGCGTATTCGATGGCGAGGTACACCACGGACACAAGCTTCCCATGCGTGGATGAACCCGTTTCGCGTCTAGATGCCGAGCGAGCGTGTCCCACCTAGGCGCCCGCAGTGACATGAATATTGGTCCGAGCTTTTCACATTGGCCAAACTGCACGGAGCAGACTGCTGCCAACACGCTACGTGGCAATGGCCAGCAACGAAGGCAGACGCACTCGCTGCAGCCGTGGGCTCACTGTAAAGCACCGATTCATACGCGGGGTTGGTAGAGTCGGCGGGCGGGAACGCTAGTTGCTAGATGATACGGAGGCATTGAGGAGTTAAGGCAACATACCCTAAAGGGGGGTGGGGTATCCGAACATACGTTGGTTGAGACCAAACCATTGTTCAAGAGGAAGTGGGCATTCAAATGGCTTACTGCAGCCTGAGAGCAGGCTCAATGGGGACGGGATGCTTATAGTACAATTAGGTGAATCTGCCCCCTTAAAATTCGAACCTAAGGTTCTCCATAAATTTCATGTGTAAGTTAACAGGAGAAAGAGGGAAAGAGGAAAATCCAGTCTGCTCGTGGACAACAGTAAACCAGATGACAAGGGTCAAGTTGATACTGGCCACATACCATAACTTCATAATCTGCATACCGCAAATTTCCGTCAATAGCTTGGTGTTCGCATCGCAAGCACAGTAGCGACAAGGAAGTCTACCATAAATTGGCCAGGCTATGATGAAAAAGATCATCAATCGGCAAGAAAAAAAAAAAAGTGTCGACCGATCTTACTGGGTTAATGCGGAGCTCCCCGTCCTTAGACACGGCCATCATTGTGATGCGATAAGTCGCTACAACAACTCCCTTCAGATCCGAACACTGCGAACGTCAGGGTTCATCGCACAAACGCGATCACGGACAAACCTGCATCTCGCTGCGTAGCAAGCCAGCATTCGACTTCCAGTGGTATGTCTTGCCATCGGGTCCCTTGAAGGAGCGGTCCCCCGTGCTTGGTAGTGGAAACTGAACTTGTCTGGGGGTGGAAAGCATCGTAATGACGATAGGCCCAGGTGCATATTCCGCTGCGCACTGGGCAAGACAAAGGGAGCTGACATGACAGACGGCGATTCCAGCCTGGCTTCCTGCATGTAGTGTGAACTGCCACTGGGTGGAAGTACGGGACCCTTTGAGATAGTATCTGTTGCGCGTGGACCGTGTTCAGCTACAAAGACGAGCGATTCCAGTGAAAAGGACGTACAAAAGGGTGGTCCTGTCATCTGCCTTGATTACCTTGTCGTCACCAAGTAGACCACCCACCCTGTATACGTGGAAGGAAAAGTGATTGGTTGCGCTTGTCATCAGCCGTGCCAGGCTCCGGAGAGAGTAAACCAGAAGTATAATAAACTTTAGGTGACGGAAGCGAGCACTGCAGTCATGTACATATACCTAGTAGTGTGGAGAAATCTTGCCTTTAAGTGTAGCAAGGGCGGTGTGGGGCCATGTGTTGGAATCATTAACGCGGGCGTATCATCTATTCATGGCGTTTAACCGTTTCAAGAATATTGGAGACTTTACTGATCGTTTCTGGACAATAGGATTCTTGCGAAGCTGGGGTGTGCTTCTCGGGGCGTTTGCCGAGTAGTCGTCCGGTGCAGCTGCCGGCGAACGATGAGCACAGGTGAAGCGATGACTCGATTACAGGCGCCAATCAGTAGGCCAACTTCTGGTCACGAAGCTATGTCTTCGGCAGGATAGCGGAACACACAAGGCGGCATATAAAACCGACCGAGCAGTGGACTCAGCCAAATAGAGAGCCATTTGCACTCCAAAACCTAACGCATGGAGCCTGAGCACGATCCTGACTCCTCTGCGTCAGAATTAACCGGCATGTTGGAATAGCATCGCCCTTTGCCATCGATCTTGCAATGCATCAAAGTACTCAAATATCCGTAGATTGATGACATAATCATCGCGACAAGTCGGAATAATAGTAATATTCCCACGGTCCTTTGCCTGCTGGTTCTGTTCCAATACAACCAAGTATCGCAATGGCGTCCAGGATTGCACTGAATACGCTCAAGGCGTCGGGTTCGTTCATTTACATCTACTAAGGTGTTTTGCACTCACGGTTCGCCCTGTAGTCCGTCCCCGCGCAGTCCCTGCCGTCGCCCGCACGGTCAATGGGTGTGTTCCCTCCGTCAAAAGCCATGTTAGTTAATTCATCATGTCTCGTCCAGCCGTGCCATGAGTACACCGAATCCCCCTCCTTCCGAGCGTGCATCCGAAATCATAAATTCCCTCCCGTCCTCCCCCAACCTCATCACCAAAACTGGCACTGCCATCCTCGGTACAGGTCTTCTGGCTACGGCCATATCTCAAGAACTTTATGTCGTGAATGAGGAAACCGTGGTTGCGGCCGGGACATTTATCCTCCTTGCTTACTTGGCCAAGGTATTTTTCTGCGTTAAGACGCTGAATTGACTGCTTACACTCATAATCGCGCCGGTAGCTCATCCGTGAACCCTACCGCGACTGGGCTAACGGCCACATTGAACGCGTCAAAACCGTTCTGGAGAACTCGCGTGCCGAACATACCCAGGCTGTAAAAGACCGCATCAACTCTGTTGAACAGATGAAGGATGTAGTCTCGCTAACACAGGGGCTTTTTGCCATTTCGAAGGTCCGTACATGGGCTCTCACAAGGATTTTTGTTTGTCGTCCTGATTCCCGAGTTTCCGTTTGTAGGAAACTGCCCAATTGGAGGCAGAAGCCTTCGTCCAACATCAAAAGGTTGCACTGGCGTCCGAGGTCAAGACCGTTCTGGACAGCTGGGTACGCTACGAGCAACAGCTGAAGGAGAGCGAGCAGGCCGAGCTTGCAAAAGTTATCATTGCAAGGGTGACGTCTGATCTGAAGGACGAGAAGACGCAGAAGGAGATATTGGCTAATGCTGTGGCAGAGCTTGAGCGTAAGTCCATCATGTTGCAAGTGTCTCACGGATAACCTCTGATGATGGTTGACTACAGAGCTTGTGAAAGGTAAGGCAATCTAGGGAGGCCGTGACTAGCTAGATTACCGATAGAGAAATGTAGCACGGCATTTTTTTTCATCGTACTTGGCTTGAACATGGAGATTTGTCCAAACAAGTCCAAATAGTCCTTGCCGCTGTGACGCGCGTGGAGGCCGCCCGTGTCTCCGGCAATCTCAGCACTGGGCTGACAACACCTCTTCGTTCGCTACCAAGACAGCCCAGCTAGCACGATGGACGTCGACCTCATCAAACTCGTTAACCGCCTTCAGGATACATTCAGTAACCTTGGTGCGCACAATGAATGTTCCTGGGCGGTGGGCTTTTACTCATGGCGAACATACACCACAGGCGGTGAGCTAGACATGCCCCAACTGGTTGTCGTGAGTCGCAGTATCGTATAACACAGCCGACGTCGCGTATACAAACGCTCTTTCTTAGGTTGGCAGCCAGTCTGCAGGCAAATCCAGTGTGCTAGAAAAGTGTGTGTGCATCTGCCGTTGCGTAGTGGTAACTCACTGGCATGTTCTCCTCAGCATTGTCGGGCGAGACTTTCTTCCGCGTGGCCAAGGCATCGTGACTCGCCGACCCCTTATTCTCCAGCTAATTCATACTCCCATCCCGGATCCGTCCGCCAGCCCATCTGTACATACCGAGTGGGCACAATTCCTCCATATCGACAAGCGGTTCACAGACTTTAACGACGTACGCCGTGAAATCGAACAGGAGACTTTCCGTGTTGCCGGACAGAACAAAGGTGTCAGCAAACTCCCAATATCGTTACGAATATACAGTCCAAACGTGTTGGATCTAACTCTGGTCGACTTGCCTGGTCTGACAAAGGTACGCATACTGATGCATCCGTGCACTCACATAATGATCCACTAAGATACCGGTGGGCGATCAACCGAGTGACATAGAGCGACAAATTAGGAACTTGGTTTTAGATTACATTTCAAAACCTAACAGGTGGATTTCCACACTGTTATCCTTGAACATTTAGCTAATGTTTGTTATAGCGTTGTCCTCGCGGTATCCGCTGCTAATGTAGATCTAGCTAATTCAGACGCGCTCAAGCTTGCCCGTTCTGTCGATCCTCAAGGACGCCGCACCGTTGGAGTTTTGACAAAGCTAGACCTTATGGATGCTGGGACCAATGCACTTGACATCCTCACGGGACGCGTCTATCCTCTGAAACTGGGTTTTATCGGCGTTGTCAATCGTAGCCAGCAAGATATCATAACCGAGAAGAGTATGAAAGACGCATTGGAGGCAGAGGAAGAGTTCTTCAGAAACCACCTGGCATACCGGAATATCGCACATAAGAATGGCACCAAATATCTAGCAAGGACGCTGAACCAGGTGCGTTCTTCGACCCTTTTTGCGGAACTATCCACAGACTCTGCTCAAGGTCTTAATGAGTCACATACGCGATAAATTGCCTGATATGAAAGCTCGACTCAATACCTTGATGGGCCAAGCACAGCAGGAGCTGAATACCTTTGGTGATGCCGCGGCATTCGGGGACAAGAACCAGGTAATGAAATACGAGCACCCGTTCCCCTAAACTGACAGTCTCACAGCAAGGAGCCCTGATTCTTCGGCTCATGAACCAGTTCGCCCAGGATTTTATTTCATCCATCGAAGGTACCAAAGTGGATATGTCAACCAAAGAATTGTCAGGGGGTGCAAGGATATATTATATATTTAATGACGTCTTTGGCCATGCCCTGGCATCCATTGACTCCACTGCAAACTTGGATAACCAAGACATTCGAACGGCAATCCGCAATTCGACTGGTCCACGCCCAAGTTTGTTTGTTCCCGAGGCCGCCTTCGACTTGCTGGTCAAGCCACAAATAAAACTATTGGAAGCGCCAAGTCTGCGTTGCGTCGAACTAGTGTATGAGGAGCTGGTCAAAATATGCCATAACTGTACAAGCGTGGTAAGCAACTTCTCCTTGACACTGTATATCTGATCTTCCCTATTACCGCAGGAATTGGAACACTTTCCCCGTTTACATGCCCAACTCATAGAATGTGTCTCAGAACTTCTGCGGGAACGCCTCGGACCAACGTCGGAGTACGCGCAGAGCCTGATTGAGATACAAGCTGCGTACATCAACACAAACCATCCGACATTCATTGCGGGATCCGCAGCTGCTGCCCAAACTGCAACTGTACCTCCACCAAGGCCAGCACCACCCTCTCGCGTAGGTGTCTGCTTTGTATTTGTGCCACAGTTTGTCTGATATTTTCTTCATTTTCTCGGTCCGCCTATTGGCTTCTTAGCCTGTAAGCACCGACCCAATACCAGGCGGCGCAGCACACGGTGATGGAGAGGATTCATCTAGCGAAGACGCAGTAGCTGCGAACGGCGTTCCAGCGCGGGATGGACGTTCCGTGTCGGCAACGCTTCACGACCGTTCCCGCACGGCAGGATCCGCTATTACCGCTGCTAACACTTCAGGCAAAACAAAACACCCTCGACATTCGTCTGTGCTACCGTCATCATCGCATCCACACGCGCCGGCTCTGCCAGGAACGTCACAACACTCTGCACGGGAGACGTTCCTCAATTATTTCTTTGGTCAGAACGGGCCTGGTCCCCTCGCAGGGTCGAGCGTGGAACGGTCGCACGCCGGTTCCGTACCCCTTCCCACTGGCCGCGATGTATCCGGAGCAGATGCACCGGGTCCTACTGGCATATTGGCGCCCAAGCGGTCACTAGATGGAAATAATGCGGTATTTGACATGAAAAGCTTGGGTAAACATATTGAAGCTGTGAGGATATATTACTACATTTCTCTGTGTTCAAAGCGCTCATTCAATGATTGGCTATTTATGTCCGACAGGTTTCGTCAGCTGGTGACAATGGCACGCAATTAACGCAACGCGAAGAGATGGAAACAGCCCTTATTCGGTCGTTAATCGCTTCGTACTTTTCCATTGTCAGGCAAAGTATACAGGATCTCATCCCGAAAGCGATCATGCACCTTTTGGTTAATTTTTCGTCCAAACACGTGCAAAACCGGCTAGTAGCGACGCTTTACAAACCCGAATTATTTTCGGAGCTTTTGGATGAAGATGAAGCATTAGTAGCGGAACGGACGCGGGTAAAGGCGCTATTGGATGCCTACAAGGAGGCTTTCAAGACACTTTCTGAAGTGAACCTCAAGACTGTTTAGTTTTTTTTTACCCCGATGTTTTGCAAGCTGTTTTGGGCACTACGACACTACAGTAGTATTTGTCTATTGACATGATCACCGGAGACGCAAAAATTCGACCATCCAATATCACATCAATACGCAAGAAGTCTAGATAACGAGCTAAGCGACCGCACTTATAGAACGAGCACCAAGTGAAAGAAGTAACACTATATGGGACGCACGACTCATCTAAGTAGAACGACTAATGGCGAGCAAGAGCCATAAAGATAGCGAGTGGCCTACCTGGAAAACGTCGAAATAACTCCACACACGACAGGTGTTGGAGAACGTTCTCCAAGATCAGTCAGAGGACTCCAACTGCCCTTTGACAGCGACCCACTTCTCCTTCCCAGCTTCTTTGGTGACGACATTGATCGATCCACCAATGGATTTCTCTAGCTCCTCCTCCGATGTTATGCTCTCCTCAGTATCTGCTTCAATTCCTCCATTGCTGCTGTCCGATTCAGATGAGGACGATGACTCGCACTTGCTGTCAGCAACGACAATAGGCAAGGTAGCTTCCGTGGGGGTATTTATGCCGCTTGAACCAATGACGGTGCTGCTGGTGGAACTGTTTGCGCCATCGAGCTTCAAACCTGCCTCAATGCGGTGCACTTTCTTCGCTTTGGCTCGCTCCTTCCTCTCCAGCTTCTATTACGCAAATAGCAGCTGTGAGAATGCATGCAACTCGCCTCGTTTGTTAAACCGCACCTCCTTCATTTCCTTTTCCTCTAACTGCACAAGGACACCAGATCAGTCTCCGTGAACTATGGGCATTCCAGTTTCGAAAAAAGGACTTACCTCCTTGGCAAGCCTTTCCTCTTTCTGAACAAGGTGTCAATACCGTTACATCAAAGAGACCTAAGATATTTTGGCCTACCTCTTTCCGTTCCCTCTCTTCAGCCTATGAAATTACGGGAGCATTAGTTCCTTCGTCCAGCAACCATACTACAATGTGCATTCATCGTACCTCTTTCTTTTCCTTGGCTTCCCGCTGAAGGCCAGATTAAATATATCACACATCCACCTTCCAAGTACGGTAGAGTAATCACGCACCTCCGCCTTCTCTCTCTTGAGTTTCTCGCGCATCTCACGCTCTTGAATCACCCTTCATCACATGATCCATTTAAGATCCGGGCAATGAATTATGACGTGTCAACATACCATTCAGCGACTTCGTCGACGCATTCTTGTGGGCGGAGCTTGTTCTTGAGAAGATACCCTTGGAGAGAGGCGACCTGTGGCGGATGTCAATAAGCGCGAATCCCACGCAAGGGGTAGGAGTGACACATACACTGAGTTCATTCTCTGGAATGGCATCTGCGAAACGTTTAGCCAAGACTGCAATTTCTGCCTCTTCCAGAACTGGGATGGTGTGTCCTGGCGATTTACGCTTTGGTAGTGGAAGATTCTTTTGCGAAATGTCAGTCTTCTCGTCCGCTGGAGACGAGGTCGCAGTAGAATCCGCCGGGGGATTCTTAGGCTTAGAGGGGAAGAAACATTTGAAAATGCCTTCCGCCTGCCACTTTGTCGCGTGGGTGAAATTCACCCAAACGTCCATGCGGCCTGGACGACTCAATGCAGGATCAAGGCGCTCGATATGATTAGTGGTGGCAAAGAGGAGGCTGAATAGGCCATCGGATAAATGTATCAGCGAAATGGACGCAGCCTACGGGATTCGAGAACGATAACGCACCGACCCTCCGCCGCAGCTACACCATCCAGACTGTTCAAAAGTCCACTTAAACTCAGCGTAGACCCATCAGAGTCATTAATGTTCGTAGTGGTACCACTTGTGGGAACGCCAGTTGAGGATGAATCGCGACTGACAGAGCGCGTAAATGCCGCGTCCAAATCTTCAAGCAGCAAAATACATCTAAAGCCATGAATAGGTGAGGCTTGGCGAATACAAAGGGGGAATATCCACCGACCTGGATGGTACATGGCTCATCAAAGTGGTCAACGTATTATCACTCATTCTATGTTCATTTATGTCAATAACTGCCAGAATGCCCTCAAGTGGCGTCTTACCCCTTGGACGACAGACTAACGACATAAATGTCCAGTCCGAGTTCACCCGCCAACGAGTGTATCAATGACGTCTTGCCACTGCACAAACCGGGTAATGAGTGGATTGCGTCAAAAATCGGAGAGGAGACACCAACCTTCCAGGGACGCCATGCAAAAGATAACCCCGACGGAACGGAATGCCTGCACATAACTTAGAGTGGATACAGTACAAACCAGTCACACTTTACCTCTTTCGGCATACCTGCGAATATGAGTGAACCTTGATCAAATTCGGCATGTTGCAACTCACCAGTCTTCCGAAGCCAAAAAGTCCTTACAGTCAGCTAAGAGCATATCCTTTACTCCGGGCTGCAGAACAATAGAACTCAGCGGACGCTTTTGCCGAGCTCCATTCCACCGCCAGCAGCCGTAAGTGCTTTAATATTTAACTGAGCTCCATATCGTACGAGGTAAATAAGGGAAAACTCACGTGTCAGCCATGAAGATATGGACACGGTGTTCTGCATCCTTCTCATACTCTCGTTTTGCTTCCAACACAAGTTTCTTGAGGATGTCGTTGCTACGCGCAACCACGCTAGTCACACGCAGTCAGCATGAACCACGCGGAGCCGGAGTTTGGCGTACCTGATCTTTAGCGCAGCGCCGTGCCCGTAGTCTGGGTAACGCTTGGTCCTCGTTATCTGTGGCAAGGCATGAGAGCCGATTACTTTACCAAACACGCGCTATTAGTTAACGTACCCGAAGCCAGTGACCACGGTAATATATTGTGTGGGTAGTATCTGCCAACAGGCGTCAGCTAGTTTAGACATTGTTACGAAAGCTCGTCTCCGTAAGGGACACTTGCCCAAGCTAGGGATGAATGCAACCTTGCGCTTTTTCCGACCGTGTATGAGTGCGTCCTCGTCGTCGTCGACGTCTTCTTCATCCAAATCACCGGTTGTCGACTGTGTAATGCCACTGCGTGACACCGTACGCGTCGTTATCTCAAACTCTCGACTCCTGCCCCATGCCGGTTGCTAGTCATGGAATGAGTACTGCAATGAGCCAAAACAGCGCGTGTTTCAAGTCTTGCCTTGGAAAGCCAATGCATCAACCTGGAGAGTAGCGTCAGCCTCCGAGGTCGGCTGGAGATAAGGAAAGTAGGTTACCAGTCATATGGATAATCCTCTTGACTGAAGTGTGCTGTCAAGAAGAAGGCTACGTGGGAGGGCTATGAGATGGCGAACTGGAGATATGGCGGGCAGACGCACAGTCGACAAACCCGTTCCAGGCTGAGACGGATATGCGCCTTGCTGTCTCGACAGTTCCACCTATGACCACTAGTTTCTAAAGCAAAGTGAATGAGTGGGGAAGGTCGAGGGGAAAGGGGAAGGTCGATACAAGAGTGTCTTGCAAAGCATTCGTATTCATCCCGAGGGGGGAGAGCATGTTTTTCAAAGTCTCCATGGGTGGTAGGGTTGAGGAGGTGGAAAGCGAGAAGCTTAGTGTGCTTGCCACAGTCGGTCTTTTAAGTGGTTTTATTAGCGCCTCGTGCAAGTTAATACAGGGTAGCTGAAGGTAGCCGTACATTTATGTGACGGGCTCAATAACAGTTCGGTAAACTTCTGCAATGAAAAAACCTCCAATGAACGAGGGAATAGTAACGAGTGCGCGATCTCAGAGGGCATTCGCACATCCGCAGTCGCAGGAAGAAGTTCAGACAAGGTTGCCTATCTTTTTTTCGGACGCTTCGCAAGGGCGTCGACCGTCGACCTGAGATGATGTGAGCGCCTCAGATCAGCCACCTGGCTCGCAATTTACGTTTACTCGACAAATGGCGATTGGGAGATTATTATAAAGTATATTTCCAAACTGCAAAGGTGCAGCGTGGCCCGCACTTGGGAGAAAGTACGAGCTTAGCGGGACGGAGTCCATTCCTTCTAACAGGCACGTGGCCAGACCTCTTGCCTGTTAGGGCGGGTTTCCCCTCTTGGCACACGGCGGTCAGAAGATCGGTTGTTGTTGGTGGCAACCAATACCAGTCCCACCAAGTCGATGCAGAGCGAATGTCGCACATATCTCGCGAGTACACTAATTAATACCAAGGCAGCGCCGCTGCTATTTGTAAATTATGTATAGTCCAGTCCTGAGCTCCAACTGCTTGTCAATAATATGCTAGGGCCGCACCACAGCGTCCCCAGATCCCCGGAAACCTCAAGATCCCGGTGTCTGCTCAAGTAAGTCTGTGACTTGTAACCAGTCCACCGCCCCATGCTCAAACAGCTTCGCAACATGTAAGTAGCAAACTGAATTCTATAGCCTGAGGGCTCGCAGGCGCCCACCACATGCCACCACAACACGTGTCGTTACACTCACTGCATACTTACAGATCCGCCCTACACTGGCATCGTCGTTCTAAACAAGTAGTAGGATATGAGTCGTCGGTGGCATGCAGCAGCGTACAATCGGCTTACGCGGCCCCGAGAACGAACGGTCTAGAACCTCGTGGCGGCGGCCAAGGTAGACGTGGCAGACTTCAATCCTCATCAAGGAAGACCCACACCGAATACAGCTATCCGTACTGTCATGAGGAGGCTTGTATATACAGATCATATCGGTTACATCGTGGGAGCAGAAAATGAAACAGGTGGTGAGGGAAAAGAACAAGTGCACACAACTAGTGCATCGGCGGCTCGTTTCTCATATCAAGACGCCACCACAGGGCTGAATTTCAATGTCATGGGTGTTAGTCCGCCCTGTTAATGGAAGTTTCAGCCACCATCAACCTTACAACGCCAAGTGAGGTAACTATTTTCCACCCGCTAATGAACGTTGTGGTCTGAGAGATCGTGACTCACCCAAGTCGACTTAACACGTGGACGGCTTCGGATCGTAGAAGCGGAAAATTGGTAATTCCCGTTAACAGCAGGTGGTACAAATACGTCTGGGATTGGAGCCCCACACCTCAGCCACTTACCTCGGTAGGAGTGGATGGATGTTATCTTACATGAGCCCTGTTGTAACTAGTTACCTTCGGGAATCCCCTGCTCCAAAATACAGGACCAACGTTGGCGGCAACTGAGGGCATAGGATTACTTGTGGCGCTGCGGATAAACCACTCGGTGGCGGATTGTGGAGCGGAGGGAAGATCACCAAACAACACAGATACCTACAATTCACTACGCCGCCGCCACTCCTTGTGCGGGGCTCTGGTAACAAAACTTGGATACTTAGCTGCATGACATGTACCCATCCGATCACCGCGTTTCCTGTGGATCAGGCTTCGCAACTCGAAGGGCGGGCCAGATGTTGACGTACACACATATAGCAGCATATAGCACAGTGGAACCGCTTTATAGGACCCCATGTTGTTGTCCGTAATATGCCATCGTCTCCGCGGATTTACTTACCTTACCGAACCGGCCTGAACAGAATCCGTCTAACCGCAGTTCGAACAAGTGACTAGCCACATGACCGGTCCACTTCGAATCCATAAAAATGCCGCACAGTCCTTCAAGTGAGGATGCAAGCGAAGAGCTCGGAACGGTCCAGGTGAGATGAGACAACTCACTCGAGGGTGCGAAGACCAAGCCTCACCACAAACACGACCGTCTTTGTGAAGGAAAGTCCGATTATACACTGCGGACCCTTTCTCATAGGTGTAAGCCTATCTAAATCATGTCAACACGTACTTGGCTATGCCTCATGGATCATGACCCAGTCACTATGACATGTGGCAATGAATGGAGACGGAAGTTATTGAAAAATACAGTTGTACAGCAATATATGAAATCTATAAGGCTGCGAACCAGTATCTCGTGAGAGCAACCTCCTACGAGGAAGTGCACGACCTACTTAGTCGCTACGCGAAACTCCGCCCAGCTCCATTTCTTCATCTTCGTCCCTTGGACGGGAAACCACTAGCCCTTCTGTCATTTCCCTCTTCACACATAGCTGTTCGGCGACGATGACTGTCCATGCTGACCCTGCCACTAGAATAAACCAGAAAAACAAGGAATTGGGTATCGAAGCTGAATAGTAGGTCGTGAGTACGAGATGAATGAACACCAAGGTCAGCGCGAAGTCTAGGATGAGGCGCGGCCGCCGGATGAGGGTATACAGGAAATAGATGCTATGAATGGAAGAATTAAGTGGTCATCCGACTCGATGTGGGGCACTTACTCTGCTGTGCATGCGATCATCCACGAAATTGCGATGACCCAGCCCCTAGTAGGGTCCATTCGTCCAATACCCTTATCCTCCCATCCTCCACCTACCCTTCTCCCTCCACTCCACGCCCCATAATACGAACGCCAGCGTTCTTCTCCGGGCATGCCGCGCACGGTAGGCTTCCCCGCCATTTCGCGCCAGTCCATGATCATACCTGATGAGATTCCTCGGTGCTCAGAATAACTGCTATTTGGATCAATCCGTACCGACATTAGCGGCTCCCCCTTCGTAAAGCAATGCCGATGGGTCCGCGAACAAGGAAAGTAAGGGAGGGATTAGGATCGAAAGCACTAGATAATGTAGAGTTTGCACGGAAATAATCTGTAGCAGAAAAACATCAATAGCTCGAATCCGCAGAGACGATTTCAAGTACCTGGGATATCAACAACGCTGGATCCCAGCTTGTAGGATGTCGTGAGGGTGGCATGAGTCGAACGTTACACGCTTCATGGCCGCCACATTCAGTGATGGCAGGTACTAGCAAGGCACGTGATGTTATGTAATTACCTAAGCTATGGTGCTTTTCAGCGCAAAGTCAAGCTTCTACCCGACTTGGAGATGGCCCCGCATGCGTACCAGCACCTCTCTGGTGCAGAAGAAGGGTGCTTGGATCGCGAATCAGACCGCCCGAGAGGTCGTTCACCCTCCCTTTGCGACCGCACTGCGCGACCGCATACTTACTACGGGGAGGGACCCTTCGACGCACCAAGTTCGGACGAGGAAGACGAAGAATATCTCGTGAAAGAGGCAGACGATCAGGGGGAAGTCGATGACTCTGAACAGGGAAATGGTCTTCGGGTCGGCGGCGGTGGAAAGGTTAGATCATGAGTCGGTCTGAAGATACAATAACTGAGTCAGCCTAACTGTTCAGCGACCGACCGCATTCAGAGCTCTGGTCTTATCCCTCGCAGCCCTTGTCCTTTTGTCAGCTTGTATTGGAATTCTTGCTGCTACCGTATTGTACAATGGCAAAGCGTTCCGCGGACCAGGAGCCAAGAAGTTCTCTCTTGACCACATATTTAATGGAACATTCAGTGCCAGCTTCCAATCGGTTCATTGGGTTCCAGAAGGTCTGAGATCGACATTCACAATGTTTCCTCCCAATTGCTCATGTTGCCTGTAGCTGGGGATGGTGTATTCTCAATGATGGAAAACGGATGGATAGTGCTCGTTGACCTCAAAACTAATGAGACTAAACCTCTAATTTCCATTGCCGACATCAAAGACGTAACCCTCTATTTCATGGGAATGCAGTATCCGCATTGATACCAGTTCGTAGGTAAATGGAAACCAATTAAGTTGGACCGAGTGGAAGCTTTCGCCGGACATGAAGTATATTCTTGTCAAGGCAGACAAAGTCAAAGTGCGTGTGTGTTTCTATCAAGCTTCCTCTGCGAGACGTGAATGTAACATTAGCAATGGAGACACTCCAGCTTTGGCAATTACTATGTTCATGATTTGGAGACCAATGCAACCAATCCTCTGTTGCCCCCCACTAATCCCCCGGTCACAGCCTATGCGACATGGGCACCAACTGGCCAATCTATTGCCTTCGTCGCATCCAATGACCTTTATGTTCTGCCATCTCCTAGGTAAGGGCACAGTTAAAATTTTTCTTAGCCGTTAACGAAATAGTCGTGAAGCTCGACAATGTCTCCCATCCGTGTGACAAACACAGGAAATGCATCGCTCTTCTACGGTATACCCGACTGGATTTATGAAGAAGAAGTTTTCGCAACTGATTACACTCTCTGGTGGTCCCCTGATTCTGCAAAAATCGCTTTTCTTCGGCTTGATGAAACTGCTGTGGATGAATATCGCTTTCCAATCTATAACCCAACTAACGACGCCTATGCCGTTGTGCCCTATACCGAGGATGTGGCGATTAAATACCCGAAGCCTGGCTACAACAACCCTATTGCCTCGGTACACGTGTTTAATCTGGCAAGTTACCTCGAGTATTCCGACATCTATTCTACTGTGGCGACTACCGTCGAGTTAGTATGGTCCGGCCACTTTTCGCTTGATAACAGCATCGTTTCTGAAGTGACTTGGGTCGATAACTCAAGTTTGATTGTGAAGGAAGTTACCCGTGCTGCTGACAATGGCAATATTATCCTCTTCAGTCTTGACAAGTTGATCCCAGAACAAGAGACTGCGTCTGGTGTGGTTGTCAGACGACTTGGAAAGAATGGTGAGGAAGCCGATGAAGGCTGGATCGAACCAGTCAGTGTAGTCCCCTTTGCCCATGAGCCTTCATGCCCATTCTTCTGCAGCATCAGCGCATTTACCCTCTTCCGCCGAGCCTGCGATCAGGTGATTTGCCAGCCTACCTTGATGTCGTACCATCAGGGGACGGGTACAATCATATTGCTCTTTTTGACCCGGCCGACTCCACCACACCCCATTTTCTCACATCTGGACCCTGGGAGGTGACAGGAGGTATACAAGTTGTGGATGCCGAAAGAGGATTGATGTAAGCTCTAACTCTTTAATGTCCGACAATTTTTTTCCTGGCACATGACGCTAAAGATCAAGGCAGCTACTTCCAAGCGGCTCGGTCCTCCATCGAGCGTCACCTGTATTCCATCCCAATCTCATCACCGAACACAGCATCGTCTGCAACGCCCTCTCCATTGACAGATGAATCGACCACAGGTTCATACTCTGCCAGCTTTTCACCTGGAGCCGGCTTTTATCTATTAAACTACCGTGGTCCGGGAGTTCCTTGGCAGAAGGTGGTCCGTGTTGACAGACCAGGTACTTCATATACTACCTAATTCTGAGATACTTGTTGGAACTAAACAACGAGTTTCCAGACTTCGACTACGTTCTCACGGATAACGCTGTGCTTAACACGACGCTGACTGTATTCGAAACTGCCACAGTTACTTATACCACCATCGTCAGCGATGGTTATGGTAAGGTTCTATCTATATGCCGGCACGTTGATGGTGGTGAATTGACTTCAGAATCTTTAAGAACTGAACGCGAAAGAGATGCGGCCGCCGCGAATGGATGATTCGGGCCGAACAAAATACCCTGTACTTTTCCACGTGTGAGTACTCTGTCCAGAAAGGTTCCATATTCTTACCTCGCATTTATTTGCAGGTATGGCGGGCCTGAGAGCCAGCAGGTCAATGTTAATTATAAACGCGACTGGCACGACTACATCGTCTGTGGTCTCCAGTACATCGTGGTTATCGTCGATGGCAGGGGTACAGGCTACAAAGGGCGTCAGTTGCGCAACCCAGTGAGGAATAATTTGGGCTTCTGGGAGACTCGCGATCAGATCAATGCAGCACGGTGCACACCTTACCCTTTCTGATATCGATATCCAACTCATCTCTTTCTCACAGCATATGGGCCAGTAAACCTTACGTGGACCCGAAACGTATTGGCATCTGGGGTTGGGTGAGTCGACCGTGTGTGATGACATTCTTCATCTCTCATATGAACACACAGTCTTATGGTGGTTTCATGGCTTCCAAAGTAGCCGAGGCAGATGTAGGAATTCACTCGCTAGCGATGGCCGTAGCGGTAAGCCTACACTGTGCTTCAAGCCACATTATCTTACGATATATATGTGCTGTAGCCTGTGACGAGCTGGCGCCTGTACGGTAAGCTGAGCAACTAGATGAATCTTTCTTGCCAGGCTCATAGTTAGCCAGATTCCATTTATACGGAACGGTACATGGGTCTCCCTGGCGACAATCCCGGTGGTTATATCAATGCTTCAATCTCATCTGTCGAAGGGTTCCGCAGCGTTGACTATCTCCTCATGCACGGAAGCGCAGATGACAACGTCCACTTCGCAAACTCGGCGCATCTCCTTGACATGCTCACAAAAGCGCAAGTTCGAAACTTCAAGTTCAGGATGTTCACGGATAGGTGAGAGCTGTCGATAAATGCTACACATTCTGAAGCTCACTGTCACTGCCATGCATAGCGACCACTCTATTTCCACGAGAGGTGCTAACAGGGAAGTATACGAGTATATGTCGTTGTTCCTCCTCGAGAAATGGGGTAAGGGAGGTCATCGCAGGGGTTGGTGAGGATACTGTTAGCATGTCCGATGCCCTAGCTGTACAAATGCTCCAATTATACGCTTAATTAGACCCAGAATATTGAGACACTGCATTCACTATTAACAACTCGTTTGCGGCACCACATCCAAATTTAGGAGGCACTTCGTATTTCAATCCCAGCTTACCGCTATTGTTACTCCGAGCCCAGACCCGTTCGTATACCCAACACGCACCTTCTCAGCTGATACAAGCTGGCCGAACACGATGAGATGCCGGGGCTGCCTATCACAGACGAGCAGCTTATGACACATACAGATGTGTCGCCTTCTTATCTACATTACATGGGCACCACGTCACTTGCACGGAGCAGGCCAGCCAAGATTCTGTTCGCGGGGTTCTCCCACGATGACTGGCTGGGGCTTAAGGCACTCTTCGAGAAGGCCGAGAGGCTTTTCAACGGTTTGGATCGCCTTTAGGCTGTCATTAGAGCGCATGAGTTGCTGACGCACACCTGTTTCCGTGAAATGACAGATGGTGAGAGTAAGAATCACGAAGTCATCACTTTGATGCGCGCTATGATCCACCAATGCCACCGTGCTCTTGTCTCGCATTCAGACCTCATTTTGGGCACTCCAGGGAGTAAGGAGAGGCAATCATCCGCAGCATTGAGATCCCCAGACCAACAATTTCTTTATCTTCTCGAACACCACGAGTCTCCGACAACAGCTCAGGACCAGGGATGGACGACATGTAGCGAAAGCGAAAGGAAGTATGTGCACGACTTGTCAGGTTTACTACTTTGACTTTCAGTTGAACTTGCGTTGATTCAGAATAATCGAGTTTCTCGGTGAACTCCATGGCATCTTGGGAACAGCTTTGTTCTTTTTTGGGAAAATCATCGGCAAGGATGAGTCGCTTGCATTGCCAGGTGAACCCAACACAGCTCTGCCATATTGGTTATCTGCTCTCGATGTCTTCGAGTCAGGGTACAACCTACCCCTGCGCACCAATGCCTCCTACGCGTGCAGGGAACACTGGTTGCTCGCTGTGTCTGGCGGTCGAGTTTTGATAGCACTCATCGGCCAGTTTATCACAGAGAAGGAAAACAAACGCAGCCCCTGCGAACTCTTTACGCGCGATAGCAAATGGGCCCACAATTCACCCCTTGGAACCATTGTTGCTCTACGCCCTCCTCCGATGCAAAGGATGGCACTCTCCCTTATGTCCCTTGGCGAGTTGATGTTGATTGCCACGGACCAGTTTATGAGGGGAATACTTCACATGCCCCATCATGCCTCAACTGACTTGCCACACTTTTCACGAGCCGGGAAGCTGCTTACAATTGCAACGGAAGTCCTGGAAGTGGTGGAGCGCTTGCCATCGTTCGAAGAGAGACGCCGCTGGGCTATATGGGTCCAATCGGTCCTGAATCTCATTAAGCCAGAGATGACCACTGAGGAGGAGGCTGAGCACTGTGTTCTCACCAGACTACGCTGTTGTTCGCTCATCGATCCAGGTCAGGGGACAGAGGTGGCAGATGACAGTCCAACCTTTCTTACCCATGACGCGGAACTTCTGAAGGCTTTAGAAGTCCCTCTTCCGCTATCTCCGCTTCCGAGCCCCTGAGTCAGTGCTCAGGTAACGTCTTGCAACTCGCAAAGCGATGAATGTACAGTTTTTTGGGTGTCATTGACCGTCCACCGTAGATTATACACGCTGTCTTTGGGTCTTACTGCAAGTACTGTACTATGATAGTGGGTTTTGGGTACGCTTGGTCTTGTCTCCTATCATCTTGGTTACTTTAAGCACGTTGTTCACTATCTGGACATACTGCAATTCAGCACATAAAGTCATGGATGCATAGACTGAGATCAATACTGATGCCCAAATTCCAACAGTGGCAGAAAGAGAAGATTGTCAATATTAAAGTAACGATTGAATTTTTTCCCCAACCACTTCAGACCACAATGAAGGAAATAAATCTATATGTATAAAGAAGAATGGGATAGGTATCGACGAGTCGAGGCTCGTTGGGCGGTGGGTATGCCTAGAAGCACATTCAGCCAATGTAATAGGTCGACAAGGTATCGCGGACACAGCTGAAGGGCAAAACGACATCACAAGGACACATATAAGAGATAAAGGAACAAAATGCACTACACGCTGAGTGGCACAAGACCGGCCTGTGCACCATGCCAGCGCACGTAGCAACACCGAGGTACCTGGACCAAGCGCGAAGGCAAACCAGAGAAAAATATATTACACGGATAAGTAAATGAGCCAAACCATACAATTCACAAGAGTCTGAAAACCAAAAAAAAAGTCTGGCAGGCTGGAGTCGACACAGAACATGGGCAAAATTTGAAACAAGCAATTTATATTCCACCGTAGGCGTCACCTTCCTCGTAGACGGTGTAAGCAGATACGGGGCGATTGGCGTCCGTCGTGATCCCCCGTGCTCGCGGAGCCAAAGCCTCAGAGCCGTGAGCCGCGGTGTCAGTGCCAGAAGCAAAATGAACCGGGGGTGGGGCACGAGGTACGCCAGTTGGGGTGGAGGCTTGAAGGGTTTCCTGTGGCTGGTCGTCGAACGGTGAAGGGAGTGGAGGACGGCTCAAATCATCCGATGTACGGGGTAAACGGGGTTCCATATCGTCCAGATGGCGTGAAATGGCAGCATACTGTGCAGCTTGGAAGGGTGTCACGCTGGAGCGATTGAGGTCAACGTAATGTGCATTGGTGTCCTCAGGAGTTGCGCCATACCCGGCAGCACTGGGTTGGCGATTGGGGGCAATGACGTTGGACGGTTGTCGAGTAGGCTGGACAGGATTGCCGTGTCCAACCGCAGCGCTCGGTTGACGTGCGAGGAATGCGCCATTTGAGGGCTGCCGAGCGAGTTGTCCAGGCTCCCCATATCCCATGGCGGGCTGACCGTACGCTGGCTGAACGACGTCTCCCGGACCGAGTGACTGCTGGCCATATCCGCCATAGAAATTAGGACCGGAACCAGAAAAGTTACGTTGAGCTGCAAGAGCCGGAGAAGCATTGTTGACGTGACGTTCGATCATGGTCGGTGGCCGAGGGTTATAACTTGGTGCGGGCGGGTCGTCCACCAGAATAACAGACTGGCGACGGAATATACTCGCATTGAAGTCATCGTCATCGTAGTTCTCCTTGCGGCGACGCTGGAACGAATAAATGAGCCACCAAGGTGGACTTGTGGCTTGAAGCATACCTTTAACCACATAATAAGGAATCCAAGGACAGCAAGGCCGGCAAGAACACCAGCAGCGCCACCCACGACGGCAGTTATATTAACCGAGCCCGATGACGAGGTGGATGTTGCTGACGCAGTGGTTGTAGGTGTGGTAGCTGAGCCGATGCTGCTAGCCCAGAGAGGTGCAGTGGTCGATGGAGAGTTGACTAGGCCCTGAAAAATAAATGAGATAAGAGCGTTACATGAACGACATGGAATGAATCATACACTGGAGTGGATGGTGACTACAGCGGGTGCAGCCGAAGTGGAAAGAGCTGAAGTGGTTCCCGATGAGGTAGCAGAGGAAGCTGCCGAGACTGATGCTGTCGTAGTGGAAGCAGTCGATGTACTGCCATGTGCGGAAGTAGACGAAGACTGTACGGATGACTGGGTATTTTTGCCAGAGTCTGCCGTCGTTGCGGGAGTAGCCGCTGAGAGGGCTGGTGTAAGGACGGGGGAGATGCAAGAAGACTGAGATTGACGTTACCTAGAACGGACGCTGATGCGGTGGAATGGGAGTCCGCCGGTGCAGTGGACGACGGTTGAGTATCAAAGGAGGCCGTTGGACTGAAGCGAGCGGCGAGGCTGCGGTGTACCTTATTGTTGGAGGAGCGTTTCTGTGCATCGAAGTGGTCCGACATGGCTAACACTTTCTTTTTTTGTGTGTTCGTAAGGAGCGAAAAAAAAACAAAGTCTAAACGAGTGGAACGGAACGAATGGGAATCAGGACTTGAGACGAGTCAAGGCCTCGTCGAGCTGTCACTTGAGTGGTTAGTTTGTGCTGGCAAGGAAGTCTGAGTGACCACGAGAATGTCACAATGTCACACATCTCATGTGTCACGCTCACCCCGCTGAGCTGCACCGCATGCCCGGCCATCGATTGGAATGAAGTCCCAAGTATGTTTGATGTTCCCCATCGCACTGGTGGACATTAACGGGTCAGAATCGGAAAATCCATCGTTAGATCGTCGATGTTGTCGTCGACTATCTGAGCGTCTATCCTTGTGCGTGTGACTATAGGAATTAATCCGCCAAGCTCGCACTTCGGAGCCAGGGGTTCTCCTTCAACGCGCATGGACCAAACCTTGGTTTCCTGTGTCCTGCTCATTCTGAGTCTCTGTCTGTCCACCGCCCAGATATCCCGGGCGCGTGCTCAGCAGATCGTCGTCCTCTCGAGCACTGACCCAGATATCATTTATAACCCTCCTTTGTGTTCTTCGTCCGAGGGCGGCTCTGGCTGTGTCAGCCCATGGTGAGTTAGTCCCATCTCCCAAAAGTCTTTTATTGCCAACGTGCAATCTCGATACCAGGCAACTCGTCAACGACTCTTCAGTTCCTACAGCAGTGATCTCAACCAATGGACCGATACCAGAAGCCGGAAATGTGATACCCCAAGTGTTTTTAACGTTCCGAGGCAAATTCATTGTTGTACCTTTGCATCTCACGCCCTCTCTGATCTACTCGTCTGAACAGCTTCAAATCTGTACCTTTATCCTTCCCCCTTATCCAATGCCACTGTAAACATAACCCTCACTGCTGAACCAAGCGATACCTCAATCACAAGCATGGTAAACACGTCCATAAACATCATCGCGGCTGTCGGTCTTCCGCTAACACAAATGACGACCCTGGGTATCACTTTTATTCCTGGTGACTTACCCACGCGGTTTGATGTCGAATCGATCACCTTGGTTGTTGCGAATGCTAGGCACGTTATATTCTGTGTTTTCTTGGTCAACGTAACGTGTAACGGCCTATTTCCGCCATTCATCAGTGCAACGGCTTCATATTTACCCTCGCCGCTACTGCCGTCATCTAGCAGCCCCCCTTTATTCACCTCCTCGTCGTCCCCCACAAGTGCTCAGACATCGAGTTCGGTCAGCGAAGTCACCATCCTCGGCGCAACGCTGGGTTCCGCACTGGGGGGTCTTGTGATTTTAGTCATTGTGCTCTCAGTAGCACTGTATCGAAGGCGTGTGAAGGTTCGAAGAGCGTGGTAGCCATGACCATTCGTACGTATTCTACTTAACCTAAACAAACGCGACTTGGAAACCGTGAGCAGCTGTTTGTGTCCGGCACTTCACTACGGAGTTAATTAATGCCTCGAAGGTGCGTCTTCTATCACGGAGATCCGGCGGCCTTGATCGTAACCTGCATGAAACGTCTAACCGGGTTAACAACGCCTTGCGTAATTTGGCTTCTGTACTATTCATAGCAGAGTCTGGCAAAGTGCACCCGTGCAGACGATCAAATTTCAAGACACGCTGTCGAAGTGACATCCGGTTGTGGCGCTCAACTGTCGGACATGGAGCTGGACTTCCCCCCCTCTTCATATCCTTCCGTCAGCTGATTGGCATGAGCACCCCAATGGCCTGTGAGTCCTTAGAGCTCTGCGTTTACTCTGCATCTAGTGTAATGTGGGATGATGGATAGCAGCGCCGCGCCAGAATAGGTTATTAGCTGGTACCAACAGACACGGCCACATGTGACATACACAGCTTCGTTCTCACTGACAGTCGCATGTGAGATATCAAGTTTTCGTACCATTATCCTGGTTTGAGTTCATCATTCAGCAGGAGTCCGTAAATGACGAAGTAACCCCCATTTGTGGTAGTGTGGGGCCGACTACGATCCAAACGTAGTCAATGACGACTGATCTAAGAAATCCGTACCAGATAAGTGAGTGAGCAGTAACTGATCGATGAGAACCTTCGCCCTCAAAGAGTTGAACCAAGAATCTCGAAGGAACATGTACAATAAGTAAGGGAAGGAGCTAGCAAGATTGCTTAGGTACAAAAATTAGTAAACACCTGTGTCTTTTGATCGTGTGAAGGCAGACGTGATATTGCGATCATCCGACTGTCGGATGATAGAAGCCCAAGACGTACTAAATAGAAGTCAAAGTTATCCGACGATTGCCGACAAATATTGATTTCCACCGTGACGCCTTCAAGTTTTTCCTCTCCCTCACCTCATGGCTCTTTCGGGTCTTGTTAGCATTCGATCTTTCACAACACGTCGGAAGCCAGAGGCAGGCACGATGCTGAGGCCAAAGGCGGACTACTTGTGATTCCCGTCTCAGAAGACAGTAAGACATTAGGTTTGCTCGTGCACTTAGCGGTTGACTCAACTCCCTGTAATAAACGTACTCAGGGCGACCGGAAGACGCAATCAGTATCCAAATCTCTGTTGAGCCAGCCTGAAGATATTGGAGACACATTCACTTCGCTGCTTCGCAATCACGTACCGTGCCAGTATGCAGGACGTGTGTTTAAGTTGTCGCCAGACGCACCCTTCCAGAGCCCCTACGGTTCTCATGTGATCAGAATTCATCACTTCCACGCACTGTTAAACATCATTGTGAGTGCGCTGCTGCTACTCGAGCATTCAAGGTCGACCTCCTTTGGATCAAACCCGAATACCCTCAACAGAACTCTGCACCATGGGCGGCCACTTACAAATAGCCTGATGGTTTCGGTTGTTGCACTCGGTCAACGTCAGGAAGGTACCTAGCGTTCAACTTTGATATGGTTGTAATGGTGGGAGCGCTTCATAAACTCCACATCTCTGGATTCGCCGGACAAGCCCCTGCGGGAAAAATATCCGACAAAATGTCGAAATGGCTATACAGCTAATTTCGACAACGCAACCGCGTTTACTATTCCACGTCGGTGCCCGCAGTCGTGCGGGATTTCGGGAGACTGGTTACCAGCCGTTGTGGTTACATCTTCCTTTTCAAGTAACAAGGTGGACGAGTTAATCTCAAAGGTGAGCTTTATCCATAGTCAATGCTTGCAGAAGTTGGGTGATTTTGCCAAACATCAGGTTCGTCTGGGGATCTGTAAAGTGTTGAGTGTGACTCTGTATATCACCAGAGTGCTTTTGACATGGCGTGACTTGGAGAGTGGGGCCAATCACAAGCAGACCTGGAGGGCTCGTTCAGTTGGTTGTAATCCTCGCCCAAAACCCGCGTTGAGTACGCAGCCGGTGGAGACCCTCACCTAGCCATTACAAAAACAGCGCACGGGCGACGATATGTCGTGCTCTTGACCCGTAGATCGTATAGTCATTTTTATGACGGAAATGTCGGTAATTTGACCGCGGTGTTATTGACGAACACCATGCTTCATCCCTTTTGCCCTAGTTACCCAGCCTCGATGCGGTACGACATCCTCAGATATATAGCATCCTGGACGGTACGAGGCGTGTGTGCAATATTTGTTCAATCGCTGATAGATGCGATAGATGCCTACGTCCGCAGATGTGGAATGTGCAGAATATCTGCAGTCAGGTTAGATTGCGGCCCGAACTGTCGAACTTCCCCTCTTCCAGTACAGCACTGGAACTTCTTCCATCACCTCGCTTACCGATAAATCGTGCATTTTAGTATCGTGGACACGAATGGATGCAAGGTTATTACAAAACAGGGTACAGCTGAAGTTGATAACAAACCCTACGACCTCATTTTTGTCAAATTCAGCCCCATGACGAACGCAAGGTACATTCTCCGGAGCATCGAGGTTAGCCCTAGTGCTCAGTTATCTGCGTATCGTCATGATGGAATTGGCTCTTGGCTCTGATATCCGCTGCTGATATTCCCCTTAGGAAGTAGAAATACCGATTGCACATCAATGCACGTATTGCAACATTGTACGCAGGCAGCTGAACGGATGGGGAGAAGGGGATACCGGGTGGCTTATCACTAATTTTCATCGACCTCGCGCAGTACACATGTGTAGCCTAACTGGCCTATAAAAGGCCGGGTGTCGATGCGAGCACAGTTGGGACAAAGAGCTTCCACATACATTTCAGGTCCGTTTATGATGCTGTCCGTCCATACGTCTCTGACGCGGCGGGATGCTTTAGCATCTAGCATTATACATGTCTGCTTCCTTCGAGCCTTCTTGCGCACCGTCGCCCTTTGATCATGAGAGGGCGGACATCATTTTACGGTCATCTGACAACATTGACTTCCGCGTATTCAAATTGTTCCTCTCTCTCGCATCGTCGTTCTTTGAGACCCTCTTTGATCTTCCCCAGCCATCGGAGGAGATGAACACGGATGTGGAGATCAAGGACGGGCTACCCGTCATCCCTGTCTCAGAAGACAGCAGGACCCTGGATTCACTCCTTCGCTTCTGCTATCCTTGTACTCTGTCAGAGGATCCTGCCCTCGAGGATTTTAGAGACGTTGTTAACGTGCTCGAAGCAGCGAAGAAGTATTCCCTCGACGCAATCGAGAGGATTGTATGCAAATCTCTGTTTAACCCAAAGATCTTGGGGGCGAACTCGTTAGGCTGCTTCGCGATTGCATGCCGCGCTCGCATGCAGGATGAGTGCGTCCTTGCTGCCAAACACACTCTCCGAGAGCCTTTGGTTCCGATGTGGTTCCAGGAGATTGAGTTGATTACCTCTAGCGAGCTCCTTGCACTACTGACATATCACAAAAAATGCAGCGATGCCGTTCAGACATTGAAGGACAACTTCTCTTGGGTCACGGCCGAATGTCCTCACTGGACTGCCGCCCCATGGATGGTCAGCATGAATCCCATGGCTCCTATTGTGGATGCACTCGGTCAACGTCAGGAAGATTTTCTCTGAATGGATATGCGGGTGCTCAGTGGTGGGAGGTCTTCATGGACTCCACTTTCTTGGATTTGCGCGACAAACCCTGCGCGGAAACCGTCCGACAAAACGTCGAGAAGGCTGTACAAACCGTTCGCCAACGCGGTTGCGGTCACTGTCGTCCTGTAGTGCCAGGAGCCATGTCAACTTTCTGCACTTTCTTTACCAACAAAGTTGAAGAGTTAACCGCCAAGGTGGGTTCTTCCCATAGGAGGACCCATCGAGTAACTTCATTATGTTGCAGGTCCAGTTAGACGTGCGGTTTTGATAAGTTCGACATACCTTCGATCTAGTTTGTGCTGCCCACCTAATGATCGGTGTACAAAGTAACCAGTAGCTATGTCCCCCTCACTTTACACGTGCTTTTTCATCCATGTTGCAGAAGTGTAGGATAGTTTTGTCGGTGACTGGCCATGTTCATGCTACGCTACGCTTGTCATAAAAGTGACACCACATTTGCCCAGAATGTCACGTTACGATTGACATCAAGATTTACACGCTGTATTAGTCTTCTCGGTAGCTTCTCGCGGTAGCAGAACTGAATGGACGTCGATGCGTCCACGGTTGAAAAACAGAGCTGGGTCCATACACATACATCTCTGACATGACGAAATACTCTAGCCTCTAGTATCATATTATCATGTTCACCTCATCTGAACCTTCTTGCGCACCGTCGCCCTTTGACCATGTGAAGGCGGACGTGGTTTTGCGGTCATCTGACTCAACGTTGACTTCGGCACATTTAAGTTGCTCCTCCCTCTCGCATCGCTGCTCTTTGAGACATCCTGTGCTCGAGGATTTCAGAGACGTCGTCAACTGCAGGAGCCGCTGGTTCCATCACGGTTCAAAGAGATCGTATTGATTAATTCCACTGGACTGCTTGCGCTGCTGACATATGCACCATCGTAAATGCTCTACTGCTGTTCAGGCATTAAAGGGCAGTCTCTCTTGGATCAGAACCAAATATATTCAGTCGAACGCTACCCCATGGATGGTCAGCAAGACTTCTAACGGTAGCATTTGTTCGACTTGCACTCGGACAGAACGCACTGTGTGTTTTCTGGAGAGTGTCATCCCGAACTTGGGACCGCGAGGTGGAGGAACGGGAGTGACAGTCCGCTTTAAGCTTCTTGGAAGGTAAGGGGGTCACAAGGGAAGCACGAGAACGAACATCGCCGGCTTGACCTCAGGAAACGCTGCAGTCAGCTCATTCATCCCAATTGCTTGCGAGCTCCTGCAGCCAACCAGAAAATTTTCGACCCCCCTGCAGCCGGTGCATACTTATTTCCCACCTTTTCCCTGAAGACGAACATCCAAAGTATGTCCTTGGACCCATCAGGCCAGCGCATTGGATATTCACTGCGGCATAGTACATTTGTGACCTACGGAACAGGAGTGTGCTGTTCGTATCTGTTTTATGTGGGTTTCTCTCGCAGATTCTGGTGCTGTTGTCGTTCTTTTGCGAGTGGCTTCTGTATCATAATCATCTTTCTGGTCTCTTCTCGCCGGGGTCAAAGATTCTGCTGCACTGCTTCTTTCTCTGGGCCATGCGCGCACGGCTTGATTATTTGCAACAGCAGAGCGGGATCCATAAGCCTACGTTCGTGGGGTTGCTCGAACCTTCAAAACTTTACCTTCTCTAGCTGAGCGTTGGATCTTTGTTCATCGACAAACCACCTTGGCTCCATCCTGTTTTCGAGGGGAAAGTTGGCAAACGACTGGGATACTGGATGCAAAAAGTGTAGTCAAACTCTGTTCGATTGCCGCAGTTTGCCCCTTCCCTCCAAGCATTTAATTTCATCTCGATGGATTTGTACTATATAATAATCAAGTGGCGCACATTCGGTGACAGCCTTGGTGTTCGTTTTCCAGTGCCTGCCTGTCTTCGACGATTGGATGACCGCACAATCCCTTCATAGAGATCGGTGAACCATATTCCTGGTGCTGAAATCGCACCGGGAAGCTACTCTCATTTTTTGTACATACAGCCGCGAAAACGGAAGCTAACGGATGCGCGAGGTTATGCCGAACCTGTATTGAGAGGTGGTCGGTCGAGGCTCTTATCCGTTGCAGAAACAGTATGGACGACAGGGTATCGCCTCCGTGCTGCCCTAATTTGACCACATTATGGTTGGGGGGGGGGGCGTGACATTTCATCCTTTCTGCCCTAGTTATCCACCCTTGGCATATCGCAACATCCGCAATATCACAACCCACAAAGTTCGAGCCATGCGTGCAATACTAACCAATCATAGACGACTACCTGCGTCAACAGGTGTAGGGTTGCAAGATATCCGAGGACATTCCAGGTCGTGATGCTAACAATTGGATTTTACCCTCTTCCAGTGTGGCATCGGATATGTTTTTGAACATCCCATCTTTGGGGGCGCAAACGGCTGCAACGATTTTACAAATCAAGGTGCAATAAAAGTCGATAACAGACCCTACGACCCATGGCAATCCGTGTTCAGCGGTGGAGACATCCTTTTCAAATCCCATTCCATGACATAGGGAGGTGCAGCGTCCCGCACATCGAGGTACGTCATAATATTCAGTTATCTGCCTATCGTCGACATGTGAGTGGTCGTTGACTCTGATTCTCTCTATCGATAAGGCCTGTGAAATCACACTGTTTGACTGCATGTTGAAGCATGTTGTATAGCATGATATGAGGGCAATCAACAAATTGTGAGAAGGAGATGCCTGTGACTTATCGCTAATCTACATTGACCTCACGCAGTACACGCGGGCGGCCTAACTTGCCAGTATATAAGGCGGGGCATCGACGGGAGCACAGTTGAAACGCAGAACGTCCGCATATATTTCAGGTCTGTAAATCCCCCCAACTGATAATACATCCCTGACACGACGACCCACTCTAGCCGTTAGCATCGTACATGTCCACCGCTTCTGAACCTTCCTGTGCACTGTCGCCCTTCGACCATGAGAAGGCAGACGTCATTTTACGGTCGTCTGACGACGTTGACTACCGCGTATTCAAACTGTTCCTCTCTCTCGCATCGCCGTTCTTCGAGACCCTCTTTGATCTCCCGCAACCGCCAGAGGAGATGAGCACGGATGTAGAGATCAAGGACGGACTACCCGTCATCCCTCTTTCAGAAGACAGCAAGACTCTGGATCCACTCCTTCGCTTTTGCTATCCCTGCACTCTGGCAGATGATCCCGCCCTCGAGGACTTCAGAGACGTCGTCAACGTACTCGAGGCAGCCAAAAAGTATTCCCTCGACGCAATCGAGAAAACTGTATGCAAGACTTTGTTCAACCCGAAAATATTGGAGGTCAACTCGATGCGTTGCTTCGCGATTGCGTGCCGCGCACGCATGCAGGATGAATGCACTCTCGCTGCTAAACACACGCTTCGAGAGCCTTTGGTTCCGATGTGGTTCCAGGAGATTGAGCTGATTACCTCCAGCGAGCTACTTTCGTTGTTGTTTTATCATAAAAAATGTAGTGACGCTGTTCAGGTGTTGCAGGGCGACATCTCTTGGATCACAGCCGAATATCGTCAGTGGAATGCCGCACCATGGATGGTTGGAATGAATTCTGGCGGCAGCTACTGTTCATGCACGCGATCGACCTCAGGGAGGCTCATGCTAAATGGCCATGCGAGTGCTCAATGGTGGGAGGCCTTCATGGACTGCACTTTTCTGGACCTGCGCGACAAGCCCTGCGCAGAAACTGTCCAACAAAACGTCGAAAAGGCTATACAAATCATTCTGCAAAGTAATTGCTATCACTGTCCTTCCGTAGTCCCGGGAGGCATGCGAGAATTCGGGACTCTTTTTATCAACAAAGTTGAAGAGTTAATCTCACAGGTGAGATCTACCCGCTGTCGAATTTTCCAGGTAGCTTAGTCATATGGCAGGTTGAACTGGAGTTGAGGTTTTGAAAGTAGCACTATCTGTTTGTTGCTGGGTGTGGCGGTCGTGTGTGGGATATCGAATGTAATGTTGCCAAATCTGTAAGTCTTTTCACTTGCAATGCATTTCTCGCCATGGTATTCTCGCTGTGAATGGTGAGTCTTGGGGAGCAGATTCAATCACAAGCAAAGCTAGAGGGCTTGTCCACTTCGTTGAAATCACTACCAAAACCTGTGTTGAGTGTTAGCCTCCCACTCAGACTTTCAGCCCGCCTTCATCGAAATAACACACTAGCGATAGTGTTATTGTCTCTCCTTGCTTATAGGTTCGATAATTCTTCTCGCAACGACAATTTGACCGCACAATTCATGGGGCGTATAACATTTCATCCCTTTGCCCTGGTTACCCAGCCTTAACATCGATGTCATCCTCAAATGTATCACAGCCCACAAGGTCCGACCATGTGCGCAATACCCTTCCAATCACTGAGAATTTTCGCAAGCATAGGGTATGCAAGATGTCTCAAGATAGCCCAGAATGCGGCCCGAACAGTCATAACATCCCCTCTTCCACTACAGCATCAGGTCTTTTTTCATCACCAGGTTTATCGATGGGCTCCCTATTCGGGCCTTGTGGGTGCGGATGGCTGCAACTTGGTTACAAAACAAGGTCAGATGGAAGCTGATAATAAACCCTACGACCCAACGGCAATCACTGTTCAGCAGGCTGGAAGGCGTTCTTCTGAAACACCATTGCATGATGTATACAAGGTGCAGCGTCCGGCAGGTCGAGGTGCGTCATAATAATCAACTATTTGAATGGCCCTTGATTCCGATCCGCTCCACCTGCATAACCTTCCGAAGTAAAAATGTGTGTCTGCATGGTGGGCTATCGCAAATCTACATCGACCTCCCGCAGTACACCCGTGCGTTCTGACTGGCCTACAAAAGGCCGGGCATGAATGCTAGCAGAGTTGCAACACAGAGCTTCACCGCTACATTTCAGGTCCGTAAATATTCCTATCTGCCTACACATATCTAACACGACGAAATACTCTAGCCCCTAGTATCATACATGTCCGCCTCGTCTGAACTTCCCTGTGCACCATCGCCATTCGACCATACAAAAGCAGACATAATCTTACGGTCATCTGATGATGTTGATTTCCGTGTATTCAAGCTGTTCCTCTCTCTCGCGTCGCCGTTATTTGAGACCCTCTTTGACCTCCCCTAGCCGTCGGAGGACATGAGCACGGATGTGGAGATCAAGGACGGACTACCGGTCATCCCTGTTTCAGAAGATAGCAAGACGCTGGATCCACTGCTTCGCTTCTGCTACCCCTGTACACTATCAGAGGATCCTGCCCTCGATGATTTCAGAGACGTCGCCAACGTACTCGAGGCGGCCAAAAAGTATTCCCTCGATGCAGTCGAGAGGAGTGTATGCAAATCTCTGTTGAACCCCAAGATATTAGAGACAGATTCACTTCGCTGCTTCGCAATCGCATGCCGCGCTCGTATGCAAGACGAGTGCGTTCTTGCTGCAAAGTACACGCTTCGGGAGCCCCAGGTTCCCGTGTGGTTTGAAGAGATTGAATTGGTTACTTCCACTGAACTCCTTGCACTGTTAACATACCATCGTACATGCGCCACTGCTGTTCAGGCTTTAAAGGACGACTTTTCTTGGATCACAACCGAATACCCTCAGTGGACAGCTGTTCCATGGTTGGTCACTTTAGGATCCAACGGTCGTAATTGTTGCACTCGGTCAACGTCCGGAAGGTACCCAATGCTTTATGGAAACGCAGTCCCCAAATGGTGGGAGGCCTTCATGGACACCACTTTCCTGGATCTGTGGGACAAACCCTGCGCAGAGACTATCCGACGAAATGTCGAAAAGGCTATACAAACAGTCCGACAAGGCGGGTGTGGTAATTGTTCTGCATCAGTTCCTGGAGGCATGCGAAATTTCGGGACGCTTTTTATCAACAAGGTTGAAGAATTAATTGCCAAGGTGAGTTCTTTCCCTGAGTTGCGAAACTTGGAGACATCTAGTAACTTCGTTACATCGCAGACCGAGTTAAATCTGAAGTTTTGATGTCCGCGATACTTTTGGTTTGTTTTTGTAACTGTGCTTGAGGCCTGATCAGTGATCAGGGTACAAACTAGTAGCCTTGTTTTCATCTTTACCTTGACACGTTTCGCGATACATGTTGTAGAAATGCAGGATAGTTTTGCCAGCCTGCCTATGGTGAATGAATCAACCATGCTCACGCTAGACTCGAGACGGACTCGCGATGTTGTGATAAGTTGATATCAAACAGTTGGATGCTGTACATTTGGAAGCTTCTCGAGCAGAACTGTTAGTGCTAGTTATTACAGCGCCTGCGAGTAGGCATTGTATAAAAACTACATATCCATGTTACGGAGCCGCTGATTGCGTAAACAAAAAATTACTCATAATTTACAACGTGGAGGTTAAGAGATTTTTTGCGGGAAAACAAAGCCCAGGATGGGCTGATTTACAAATAAGCGTGACAATCACGATGAATGAGGATTACTTGGTACATAACACGCTGCACGTCCTTCCTGAAGGGCTTACAGAAGTTCATCATCGACAGCATCTGGTTTGTCCAGCGGCAGGCTCAACATGTTGTTAACTATGCATCAACAAATGTAATATCATATGATTGTCCGGCGAAGGATACAAGCCACCTCTACCTCAAGGTGGTGTGTCTACCAAAACGGCCGGCGGGAATGGCAGATCCTCAGCAGTCTATGTCTCTGCCAGTAGGGCATTCACACACGGGTGGAGGCGGCGTGACCTACAGGGGGCCACAGTTAGAAGTCATGTACGTTTAGTGCGACATAGTACGGACCGTCCTCCTGCACTTACATTCAGAGTAAAATTACATAAAAATTAATTAAAAAAACAACTGTGCCATCAACCGCATTCGCCGCAGTGACCGAAGTTACGAGTTACTCACCAGGGTAGTGGCTCCAAGGACGAAGGTAAAATTTCCCTGTGTCCTTTGTCCACATCGTACGGGTAAGTTGAAAGGCATGTTAACATGCAACAATTGTCTACGAGCCTTCCCGTCAGACTCGAGCATTTCTGCACCCACGAACGCCGAAGACCCGGACTTGAGACTGCAAGGGGACCGCAAGTCGTAAGGAAACACGATATAACAGGGTGGTCTAGTTTGCGAGGATGCTCGGCAGTCCGATGGGGCAGTGATAGAAGTATGGAAATGGACAGTCAGCTTACGCAGGTCCAGCGGTACCATTGCGCTACCGAAAGTAGGAGGATCAAGCACATCGAATTGATCGGCTGGTTGGACGATGTAACGGGGTCGAAATCTCAGTCTCGTGCCGATACCCCCACGACGTTCTTCAGCGTCGACGCCGGTGAGCTCTCCCTAGTAAATGTGACCTATTGCGGGTCGCCTGCACCATGCAGGAAGTTGGGTGTCCCTCCACTTCTCCTCCTAGTCCCACCAATATCCCCTACCTTCTGAAACAGACCTGGGTGGCTGACCGTGTTGTGTTGACAAATTTCAAGACATGTGTGCTGTCAACAAGAGTCGAGATGTCTGACTCCGGAGGTCCTCCGGAAATGTGGAAGAAGTGACCGTCTTTCGGTCACTTGGTTAGCATAGCGCATTCCAATCGTCTACGAGTCCTTGGAGCTCTGCACCAAATGTAGTATGAGATGATTGAAACGGTAAATAGGAGTACTAGTACTGCCCCTGGCGGCCAGTGCTAGGGAAACTTTCGACCCCCCCTGCGCCGGGTTCATTGGGAAGCGGAAGCACCGTCATTTGGCGATGGGACTCAGAAAACTGTAACGTCCATGGGGCGAGTGGATTCCTTCAGTGGCTTCCGAGTTCATAAAAGTCAGTATATTGACATGGAACATGCACGACTCCTTGCCAATCATTGAAGGCATTGCTGAGCCACAAAGAGTGTGCGGTTCGATCATCCCAGCGCATTGAATTTTCACGGTGACATCTCCGAATGACAGCATCAGGGGCATGCTTTCCATGTGTCGTTAAGTTACCCTCGAAAATTTTTGCGTTGTTCGTTCCTGCATACAACGGTCTTCTGTATCATGGACGTCTTTCGAGTAAGTCTATCCTTCCTCTTCTCATCAGGGTCAGAAACGTGCTGTTCCACTCCTTTCTCTCGGCTACGCGAGCTCATGGCGTAATTATACGCAACGGCAGAATTTGCACTCTAAGCTTTTACAGCACATGTGCCAACGGCAGAGCGGCACCTACAAGCGTACATTCGTGCGGTTGCTCGAACCTTCAGACCCTTGCTTTCTACAGACCAGCATTGGATCTTCGTTTATCGATAAATCCTGTTGGCTCCATCCTGCCTTCGAGGGGAACGTTGACAAAAAAATGGAATACCAGATGCGAAATGGGCAGCCGGACTCTCTGTTCGGTGGCCGCGATGAGTCCCTTCCAGGCACTTAAATTTCATCTCGATGGATTTGTACCAGATATAATCAGGGAGCGTGCATTCAGTGACAGCCTTGGCGTTCCCCTTCCAGTGTCCGCCTGTCTCCGATGATTGGATGACTGCACAGTTCCATTCATAGAGACCGATGAACCGTATTCTTGGTGCTTTAAATTCTAACCGCGTTGGAACGCCACTCGTGTTTTTTTGTACGTTCAACCGCGAAAATGGAAACCCGAGGATGCACGAGGTATAGCTTGAGCCCGAGCCGAGCACAACACTATGCACGAGGTGTAATGGCGTGGCCTGCCTCGCACGGGTCATACCAAATGGTCATACGCACAGCTCCGTTGCACTATAAATGCAGGGGGCTGGCGGATGAAGGTGAGGCTTCAAGTTTTCGTACTTCTACTCAGGTTCGTGTTCGTTCCCTCGTCATTCAGAAGGATGTTTTTCTGACGCGACGAAGCACTCCACCTGTGGCAGTATAGCATGTTAGACTCACAAGATCCCTCGCCCTACGTGCCGCCGCCCTTCGATCATGAGAAGGCAGACGTGATTTTGCGATCATCCGACAACATAGATTTCCGGGTCTTCAAGCTGTTTCTTTCCCTTGCATCGCCATTCTTTGAAACCCTCTTTGATCTCCCCCAACCGTCAGAAGAGATGAGTACGGATGTGGAGATCAAGGACGGACTACCCGTCATTCCTGTCTCGGAGGATAGCAAAACGCTAAATCCGCTCCTCCGCCTCTGCTATCCCTGCACTCTGGCAGACGATCCTGCCCTTGAGGATTTCAGAGACGTCGTCAACGTACTCGAGGCGGCCGAGAAGTATTCCCTCGATGCAATCGAAAGGACAGTTTGCAAATCACTGTTCAGCCCGAAGATATTGGAGGTGAACTCGTTACGCTGCTTCGCACTTGCGTGCCGCGCACGCATGCAGAACGAATGCATTCTTGCTGCTAAACACACGCTTCGGGAGCCTTTGGTTCCCCCGTGGTTCGAAGAAATTGAATTGATTACTTCCACCGAACTCCTTGCACTGTTAACATATCATCGTAAATGCGCTACTGCGGTTCAGGCACTAAAGGACGACCTCTCGTGGATCAGAGCCGAATACCCTCAGCAGAACGCTGTCCGATGGATGATTGCTTTGGAACCCGATGACTACAGCCATTGTTGCCAGCGGTCAACGTCCGGAAGGTACCCTGTGTTTAATAAAGTGGCAGTCGCCCAATGGTGGGAGGCCTTCATGGACTCCACTTTTCTCGATTTGCGCGACAAACCCTGTGCAGAGACTATCCGACAAAATGTCGAAAAGGCTATACAGGCCGTTCGCCAACGTAACTGTCGTTACTGTTCTCCTGTGGTGCCAGGAGCCATGCGAGATTTCGCGACTCTCTTCATCAACAAACTTGAAGAATTAATCGTCGAGGTGGGTTCTTCCTTTCAGATACACTCCTAAATATTAACGTCGTTATGTCGCAGGTCAAGCTAGACCTGAAGCTTTGATTGAGTTTTGACGTACAAGATACACGTGATTTGTCTTTGTAGCTTTGAACATAACTGCTAGCCTTCTTTACCCTGACGTGTTTCGAGATATGTCCATGCTGCCGAAGTGTAGGATAGTTTTGCCAACCTGCTTGTGAATGTCGTCGAATGAATCAACTGCATGCTTGCACTAGACTTGGGACGGACTCGAGGTGAGACTACGATTGATATCAAGATTATACCAGTCTTGGAAGCATCTCGATCAGACCCATCATACTACACGAGGATATGTTTGGACACAACAAGTAGTAGTTATTACAACTCTAGTGAGTAGGCATTGTATAAAAGCTATAGCTACAGTATGATATCTATGGTAGAGTCACGGATCAAACAACAAATTACTCGTGATTTACAACGTGATCGTTAACAGATCATGATGTGCAATTCTTGGGACAGAAAAGTCCAAGAAGGCCCGAAGCTCCAGGACGGGCCGACGTAACAAGCATGGCCGGTCGCGAATAGGTGACACGGCTCAGTGCATAAGACACTGTGCATCCTCCTTCCTGGAGGGCTTGAACAAGCCCATCATCGCCAACACCGACGGCTTCTTTCCTACTACCTTGTTTAATGGCAAGTTCAACATGCTCTGCGACGCATGAGGGATATTCAGTACACGCGTCGTCAACTTGCCACGCATCCCTCGTGTTTGCGCATCAGCCACATTCGCCGCAGTGGCTGGTGTAGCAGGGATAGAGGGTTCGAAAGACGAGGTCAAAAATTCTCTGCGTCCTTTGTCTGCTTCGCCTGGTGAGTTGGACGGCTTCTTGAGGGGTGGACTGGATGGCATCAGTTTGAGGGGCGCAGGTCGTCTGCGAGCCTTCCTATCGGACTTCATCATCCCTACACTCGCAAACGCCGACGACCCGAACTTGGGACTGCGGGGCGACAGCGGAACGCGAGGAAACGCGACATCAACAAGGTAATCTGGTTTGCGAAGATGCTTGGCAGTCCGACGGGGTCGCGAGGGAAGCGCGAGAACGGACATGGCCGGCTTACGCAGGTCCAACGGGACCACTGCACTACCGAAAGTAGCGAGATCATCTATATCGAGATGGTCGGCTGGTTGGACGATGTAACGGGGATCGAGATCCGAGTCCTGCGTTGATACACTACCACGACGTTCATCACCGTCGACGCCAAGTGCCGAGGGTGAGCTCTCTCCGCCGAAACTGACCCACTGCAGCTCGCCTGTACCGTGCGCGCCGGTCTCCGATCCGTCCGCAAGAAGGTGAGCGTATTCCCACTCCTCTTCACGGTCCCACCAGATACCTCCCTCACCATCGCGGTAAACGTCACTGACACCCAAATTCCCAGCGGCCTTGGCTTGAGCTTCCATGACTCGCCTCACATTATCGTTCATGCTTCCGCCGTCAGCGAATTGCATGAGGGCAAGTTCGTTGGCAAGTGGAGGAGGCCGCGAAGCAGCGTACTTGGCTTTCTTGCGCTTCACAACGGCGGCAGAGGCAGCAGCCGCTTTCGCTTTCATCTTCGTTGGGGAAGAAGGAGCAGTTGATTTAGACCTCGTACGTGACTTGAGCACGGAGAGGGAACGGAAGCGGCTCAAACCGCGAGGCCTGTTGGTTGAGGAGGGAACAGGTGGTACGGGGATAGCTTTGGGAGCCTCTGCCTGTTTTGGATGCACGGGGAATGACACGGTTGCAGAGATGGGGGTGTTGGGGAACTGCAGAAACACGGACGTGTAACCGACTGCGGTTAAATCCGGTTTGAAATCTGCAATGGAGGGCGTCGTTCCGTAGGTGGTAGTGGGAGTTGGGGCGATGTTCAGGAAGGAACCGGAGGTAACACGGACAGAGGTAATAGAAGGGCGGCGACCGCGTCCGAGTGATGGCCGACGGCGGGGAGAACGGGGAGAACGGGGAGAGAGGGACGCCGGGGATCCAGGTTGCACGTGAGTAGCCCAAGCAGCTATGGCGGCGAATGAACTCGAGCGTCGTCGGAACCCAGAGACGGGAGCGGCTGCGGTAGCCTGATATTTATGTTGTGACGGTGGGGAAGGAAGCGGCTGCGTGGGTCGCTTTTTCTGTGGCGGAGGATGGGCGAGGAAAGCGTACTTTGGCACCTGGCCGGCTTTAATAGACAGGACTTGTGGCTCGGTGGGAAGTTGGCCCAGAGACATGTTATCGGGAACGGTTCGACCGGGTATAATGGAAGGGGGTGCAGCGGACTTATCCGGTTACCAAGTATTACTGGAACACTATTGGGCGTATTAGCATGGATATTGGGGGGCGAGCAATGGAACATACGCACGGGAGTGACCTGAAAACAAGTACAAGGAACAAGCAGCTGATCAACGGCCGATTAATGACACCTGCAAAATGCAAGTATGGGGTATTCCGAGTATGAACGAATAGAGTCCGGGAAAGACGAGCTGAAGTGCTTTTTCTTCGATACAAGGAGACGCGAGACTAGCTCAACGGTGAGGGGACATCCCCTACCAACTGGGGAGTACTTAAGAGCACTCCAGAGACAAAAGACGACCATCCATGTAACACCCACTCGTGGACAATAGCTAATTGGCTCAAGGTAAGCCAAATACTAGGAAGAACCCATGACGCGGTGTAATGTAAAACAATACACAACAACATCGTGGCTCATTGTCCTCCAGGACCCCAAACACCCCTCCTCTCGAGTATTGTTTCCCCAATAAACCGATTATCCGTGCAACAGTCCCTGGGGTCTTGCACTCAAATACAACACCTGCCTTTTCTGGTCTCCAATGATCTCTATGCAATTATCCACAGGGAATGGCGTATCTCAGCAACAGCAGATATTGGCAAGTAGCACAACTCTCGAATACCGTACATCTCTTCGCAGCATCGTTCTTATGACCCCCGCCCGCGACCCCTGGGGAAACCTCCTGGAGGCATCACGCGACCCCGACCCCTCGCACGAAACCCGCCTTCGAGGGCACCTCCACGCGCACCGTGTCCACCACCACGTGGGTGAACGTTCGGAGCAATTCTCGCTCTGCCCCTTCCCCTTGGGCCAAAGTTTCCTCTCGCTACCTGCGGATTATGCAATTCCGGATGTACGAATCCACCACCCTTCCCTCCACGCCCAAACCTGATCGATGACGGTACCAGCGAAAGTGAGGACATCGATTGCGCAAGTTTCTCCACTTCTGCAGACGATTGCTGCACGACGCTCTCTCTCGGAGACTGCGCGGTCGCCATCCTCGGAGTCGTCGCAGGGGAAGCCACATCGAAATCATGTAGTTGACTGACTTTGGGTGTTGCATCTCCCTCATAATCGCTCTCCCCTTCCTCTTCCTCTTCCTCTTCCTCCTCCTCCTCTTCTTCCGAGTCTCCATCTAACTCCATCTCATCTTCACCTTCTTCGTCATCATTGGGTATCCCCTTATCTTCCTTGTCCTCTCTCGGTTTCCACTTCCCCCGTATCATACTTGCACCGTCCCCCCACCGTTTCAACAGTCCACCAACCCCCTTATTAGTGACAGCAAAGAAGTATTCCTTTGGGTATGAATGTGCCTGGATAAGATGTAACCGCCTTGTTTTTGGTGTTAAGAATTTGCGTGGGCACAATGCAAGGTGGCATGCAAACTACGGGGTAAGGCAACGCATGTTAGCAAGTAAAAAGACGGAGAACAGGACGACAAACGTACGATCTTTTCACCCCGCTCCTTTTGCAGCGCTGCAAGTGGATCATGACATTCCGTTTGGTGCTAATATCACCCATCGCATTCATAATCAGTCAATCGTATCATCACCTCCACGACCACCGTCACGCAAGACGGTCACTATGTGGGAAGGAAAGATACACGATAAAGAAAATACCCACGAGTTCTAGTAAGCGGGCATCAGGGAAGACAAATCCGCATCCAGGCTGCTCGCACACATGAGCGTGGTATTTTCCATAGTGGATCTCCAGATCGCGAGAGTTGGTGAGTGGGGTAGGAGTATTGTGAGGTGGGTTGCACGTTGGTGGTAGGGTACACAGTAACCCAGGCCCAGTGGTAGCACTTGTGCGAGAGGCCTTGTTCATGGAGATGTGATCCAATGGGTCGTCGCTGTCGTTCGTACTCGCCGTCGTTGGTGATATTGATACTGATCTGTCTGATAATCGCAAAGGCGTGCGTTGGCGTTTGGACGACCCCATCGGATGCTTGATCGTCTCTCTTACGTGTCTGTCCAATCCACGCTGCTGCCTAGATTGACCGGGGATATGCTCAGATTAGGAAGCTGGCCGCTCCGTAGACCGAATGAGGACCGGGTCACACGAGTGTCACGATGGGTGACAGTCACGCCCCATTACTTTCCCCTCCCATAGGGAACCACAGCATAGTCGACTACGATGTCTTCCAAACGCAAGTGGGACCAGGCTGCACCAGAGTTAGGCCAAGCTGACGGAGAGGTACCCTTCAAAGCAACCAAGACTGAGGAAGGCAAATCTGCATCCGAGGCCGCTGCTGCCGCTGCAGCTATTGCCGCGAAAATCGCAGCCCAGTTTAGCGCAACTTCAGGTGCTGCTCCTGGAAGTATACAGATTGGCCAAAGGGACCCCCATGATGCCGAGTTCACCCACGACATTGACATCAATGACATTAGGAACAGATACTTGCTCACCAAGTCTTCGACTCAGAGCGAGGTGCGTCCTTCGTGCCATATTTGGCGTTCCGACGATGTTCTTAACGCCTTTGTCTTATATTAGATCCAAGAAGAAACGTCAGTGTCGATTAGCACCAAGGGCGTGTGGTACCCGGACCGATCGAAAGCCACGGAAAAAGACCCTCCTCTATACCTCCACCTGTCCGGTTCATCCAAGGATCAGTTGCAAAAGGCTATCGACAGGATTAATGATCTCATATCATTAGACCTTGGCTCACTGGTGGAGGACAAAAAAGACCGCCTGCGAGAAAAGGTAACGACCGCGGTCCATCATTTGTGCTCTCTCTTTGATGTTCGCCGCCACGTAACAGCGCAAATGGCCAGAGGAGAAGTTACCTGTGGGGCTCGAAACGATTCGGAATTTCAACGTTCGTGCCAAAGTGGTTGGACCAGGAGTATGTCCTAGTCTGATGATATCCCGCCACCCGAAGCTCACGTTTAATAGGGCATGTTCGTGAAATACATACAGCAAGAGACAGGTACCCGTGTACAAATTAAGGGTATCGGCTCAGGGTTCGTGGAGCAGGAAACTGGAAAGGAATCGGACGAACCAATGCACATACACATAACGTACGTTTCTGTGCACCCATGGGTTTTCCTTACGAGTGAAACTGCTCACTCCTCACAAGTGGTCCAGATGAAGGTCAGGTTGCGCGGGCCAAAGTTTTGACCGAAGACCTTTTAGAGGTAGTCCGTTCAGAGCATGCGAAATCTCAGGCGGTGCTCGCACAACAACAAATGGAGCTACACCATGCGCAGATGCAGTACGCGCAATATAGCGCCATGGCAGTCAGTGCTCGTCCACATAGTTCGCCCTGACATGCTAACCCGTGGTTGCGAGTAGGGTGCCTATGGTACAGGACCTCCACCCCCTGATAACGCCCCTCCGCCACCTCCCCCTGGCGAACAGCCCCCACCGCCTCCAGACGGCACGGCAGCACCTCCACCTCCACCACCAGGTGCAGGGGCATCGCAATCTGCAACGGATGCCTATGCGGCATACTGGTAAGCTCCACTCTACTACCTGACCTATCCTTCCCCTTATATCTGCTCGGCAGGGCTCAGTATGGCTACGACGTCAACTCTCCGCAATTCCAAGAATGGGCGGCAAGTCAACAGGCACAGTATGGACAGTACTGGGCTCAACAGGGTTATGCAGGTGCCGCCGCTGGTGGTGCAGCTGCGCCGTCTGCACCGGCACCTAGCGAGCCTGCACCGCCTCCGCCCCCGCCAGCATAGCTGTAGGATAGGATATTATATACTCTCAATCGGAGGGCACCATGCGATCTGAGATTTCTTGCTCATATTTTAAAATAATATCTGAAATGTATTGTTGCGTAGTGCCAGGCAAACATGCATTTGCCGATACCACTTCAAACGAACAATATCCTTCACGAGGTCATGACTTCGTCTGCACATGTACAGAGACCTACAAGAAAAGGATAGTATTTAATTACATTACAGGATCTGCGTTACTGCGTATCATAATCCTGTTCGCCGAGAATAGTCATCGTGTAATCGTTACTCGCCCCGCGAGAGCTTATCGAGGGACCGAACACCTTGCTCAAACCACTCCTCCCTGGTTATCCAAAACTCCTCACGGTTCTTCATGATATCTGCTAGAACAGCACCACCGAGGAAGACCATGTGTTTTCGACGAGGGGGATCCTCAATGCGAATTTTGAATTTCTAGTCTCATCGTTAGATCGTATGCCCATTAAGTAACCAGTAAAACATACGTTAAGCCGAGATGGATCTCCGTTGAGAACCCGGGTTAGGTAAAGTTGCTTCATTTCTTTCTCGAGGCGACTTGGAAGACCTGGGTACATGCTTGAACCCCCAGAGAGGACAATGTGTTTGTACAACTCCTGGCGAGTGTCGACAGCTGCACTTTGAATGGTTTGGAAAAGCATTTCTAATGGATAAAACGTCAACATTCGACACGGCACGACATTACTGAGGGATGGGGTGTGAACCTGCTACACCGGGTTGATCGACATCGACAAGATGGGGTTGGAACATGCACTCTGGGGCTTCGAAGCGTTCAGAGCCAACTTTGATTGTTCGACCATCTGGCAGCTGAGAACACATGAGCGAATTTGGTACCACGGATGCCATGGTCTCCTACCGTATAACTCTCGACAAGGACAGTGGTTTCCTCTGACAACCGTTGATCCAGATCGAGGTCGTAACTACACGATCATGTATTCGAATCACCACGCCATGAACGGCTCAGTAAACTCACCTGACGTAACAAAGCTTTTCTTTAATTTCCCGTACGGTCTCGAAATCAGCGGTGCGGTTGAATGCATATCCCCTCATGAGTAAAAGTTTGATGAGGTACCGTGTCACATCCCGACCAGCGATGTCCAAACGGCGCGTAAGATGGGGTAGAGAAAAACCTTCGTAGACGGGTACGATGTGCGTGACACCGTCTCCCGAGTCCACCACGACACCCGTTGTCAGGCCTGCGCATGAATACCATCAGTTGTTGTAAGACAACGTTGCCAATCGGCCATTCCGACCTTGTGCGTACAGCGTCAGGACGGCTTGTATAGCAACATACACGCCCTGGAAACCATACTCCTCAAACATGACCTGCACCATCCGTTGTCTATTCGCCTTTGGGTTCATAGGTGGTTCCGTGAGCAAAATCTTGCGTCCGCGGGGATCGACTTTCAGTTTCGCGTCAAAGGTATAGTCCCAGAGATGTTTCATGTCCTCCCAGTTTCGCACTATACCGTGTTCCATCGGTTGGGTAACCTGGAGGTAATTGCGGTTCTCCGCAGCCTCGTCGCCGATCATGATATCCTTGATCACGGCTGACCCCACGCGCTCCTCCGCACGCAAGATGGGACGTCCGACGATAGAAGGAAAGACTGTTTGACAAGAAAGTTGAGAGGCTTCGCTGGGCTTGTGGATGGCTCACCATGTTCTGGGAAATTGGATCCTGCATATCCTACTTTCACGAACTGCGACTGGGTGTTAGACACCCAAACGGCATGCCGGGGGTAAATATGATGCTTACACCAGTACCATTGTCGACGACGAGAGGAGGATCCTGGTCCATCGGTGCTCCGATCTTGGAATACTTATGAATGTCTGTACAGACGAGTTATGTACTACTTGATCACTGAGACAGCTGTTTACCCGGCTTTGTGCCTCATTAGCAACGGGCCTCACTACGACTCCACGATGGAGGCCAACGCTAGTCGACCGACACCAAAGGGCCAGCGTCCTGCTGAGGACGCAGCCAAGTCCAAGGTGAAGTTCAACCTGGTTTGACCTATGACAGCCCTTGACTTGCTCAGCAGCCTGCTACTCACCGCAGTGGCTCGCGCTACAAAGAAAAGTACCTCTCGTATCACCCGCACGGTTTCGAGCCCATCTGCTCACATACTCACAACGGACAGGTACCAGTCTCTGCGAGAGACATTCGATCAGGTCAATGCGGTACGCGTGGCAGACACGTTTTCCCCAATGACTCGTATTCACCCATTGAACGCGACGTGGCGTTTTTTTTCTCTTCAATCACACAGCAACATGAGAAGTACGAACAAGAGCTCGAACTCGCCAACGCGCGAATAAAGAAGTTACAAGCTGAGAATGAGTACGTGTGTTGTCTGCTATGTTGGTTGTATCGTAACTTCACCCTACCCAAACCAACGGTAACGGTAACGGTTTTCATCACCCACGTCCACGCCGCGTACCAGTCTTCTCCTCGACGCCATAAGTATCACTATCCCCGCAACACCCTCCCTCATGCATCTAATACACCCCTCACCGACATCCACGACACCACTCCAACAGCCAGTCGGACAACCTTTACATCTTCACATGAACGGAAACACGTACTATCCGAATGGGAGATACAAGGAAAGGGAGTCCGAACACCTCGAGGTGAGTTGTCCACGCCTTTCCTTCGTGTGGAAAGAGCAGATGTAGCAAACACCAATGGTCCGCTGACGCTTGGTGTCCTCCAGCGGAGAGATCTGACACCTCATGGACACGAACCAGCAGCCAACGGTCATCCATCGTGACCTATTCCTATTTCCGCCTTTTTACTTCCTGGCGTGTTATTATCATCTAAATGCTTCAGACTGCGCTATCTTGTGTAGGCCGCCAAAACGTGGACTGGGACATTTCGTTCGAACCTTAACTTTTTTTGTATATTTCCTTGTTGTTTTACCGAGGGTCGTGCACGTTCTTGCACATTTTATGTTGGTAGGCCTGTGACGACATCGACCATCCCTGTCTTGACATGAATCTGCATGTGCCAGTTTACCACATTTGGTGACCTGAGGCTTCGTACGGGACGGGTGCATATCACTCTCGTCTTCTGAAATCGCCCCTCCAAACGATGAATCGATTGTACGGGCATTGATTTGATGACCTCTGTCGTTGATTTTATCTCTCACTGGCCTCCCGTTTTCTTCCCTCAAGCAAATGTGGACTGCACATTGGTGCAGGGCAGCATTAAGCTTTTCATGAACCCTACGCCCTGACCTTCTCAACTATCCGAGAGGAACACGAAAAGGAATATAACTGCGTGAGTCTCCTTGTCGTCTAACCTTATGCACCCCAGCAAGATACACGATCATACTTGCCTTCGATTTCATGCCTCATGCACGTATCTGTCAGGCAGTACATCGGTAAGTTATACTCTACATGATGCATAGAGAGCGTGTGCTGCGGGTATTACCGTTCGGCGGCCTGCTTGGATCACATGAAAAATGTGCAAGAGACCGAAACGCAATGTGGACCAGACATCTGGAGCGACAGCAACCATCTGGGCCACCGTCAACCCTGGCGCTCTCCACCTCATGTCGAGGGAATCTGCGATACTCGAATGCTGTACGATCAGACATTATCTCTGATGCCCTTGGACAACGACTTGTGCGGTTGTAAGAAACCCATTTGCAATGTTATCGGTGGGCTTGTATCTGTCAGTGGCGATTGCTATCGTCTTGGGAGACCGGCAGGGTACACTTTCGCTGTTTTGACACGTCAATGCTAATGATGCCTTTGTTTTCGAAGCAGTTGTCCTTCTTTTTTTCATTTGTTGTGCACCATCATGCATCATGTTTAACAGGATACGTGGATATGATTTTACATTGCAGCATTGCAAAGCCATCACAAAGCCAAACCCGAACAAACCCAATGGAAAATCAAGGACTACGAAGTGATTCCACTGATAGTACCATTGTATTTCTCGGGAGATGTACAAGCACGTTCTCCCATCAGTCCAATATCTCAGTCAAACGCCCACCACCATGCCTAACATCAAAGACGTCAAGTGTACGTCGATCATAGGCTCTCCAAGCCTACCGTGATAAGTCTGAGGACGCCATCGACAGATGACTGACGAACTTCTACTTGTAAAGATCTTCTGGAGGGACCCAAGCCACATACTACTACTCCGTGAACGTCATGACCCTCTCGGGCAGTAATCCTTCAGCGACACGGATTTGATATACCATTTGGTGTAGATTCCGTTTTACGGACCGGAGATGACATGTAACATTCAGCTCTGGCAGGCCAGCCGTAGATCGCTGACTCCGGAACGCCCCGAGGGGTTGAGACACCCTTTGACATTCATGATGCATGATCAGCGAGGAAATGCTTGGCGGCTTCCCATTCCAAGGACGGGTGTGATGGAAAGGTACGAGTCGTAGCCCCTCCTGGCACGTATAAAATGTCGTGTTACATAAATAGCATGTAGTAGCACCGGCCGCGATAGCTCCTGCATCAAAGGTTGTATCCAGATCAGAAAGATGCGAGGTCCAACCGCGCCTCCAAGTGATCTGAGGTGACTGTATGGCCACGTAGAGATTTGCCGAGGCATATAATCCCCCCTTCGTCCGGTAGCAACCCAGGTCGCTCTGTTCGTTGATCTTTCTCACTGGCTGCTCTGTCTAGGTGCTAAGCCCGTAGCACTGCCCATTAATGCGGGGGGAGACGTCAAGCTTTGATGAGCCCTAAGCCCTGATGAGTATGATAAGAGAATCAGTTTGCCACCCTCAGCCGTGTTACACCAGCAGGCGGCCCGGCCGTACCGTACTGAAGATCTGCGTTTCTACGACCATTGACGGTACCGCCCGCCAATATACTCGTTATCCGGCCTCGGGTAAGTAAGCCAGCATGCTTACACTCGTCCTCATAAATGGACACGAGCAAGGAACATGGTTGCGTAAGTACTTTTTATCGACTAACCTTATGTACCCCAGTGTGCTGCGGGGAGGCAATACCACGGTCATATCCGGCCACGACTCGTACCTCGTTGCTCATATGTAAGGGCCAAGCAGGCGGTGCCATCGGTAGGTACTCCCCGCTTGGTGGGAGGTAAAGGAACGCCATCAGACTTGCCGTTCATCGACGGTCCTGCGATTGAGGTTGAACTCAGTCCCATCATGTCGAGGTTGTAGCGCAAGCGATAAACAAGTCGTCATATGATCAGATATTCCCTCTTTGTCTTGCGCGGTCGCAACTTAGTATGGGCAACCATTTCGTGCCATGTCGTTATCAGCACGCCGGTCCATATCTGTTGCTAGGGTCAGTTGGTCATCCTCATACCAGCACAGGATGACATACATTGAAACGTTGACGTCAAATACATATGCCGAATCCGTTCGTAACGTCCTCGGCCCAGTTGTGTTAGTAATATCCCCTGTGTCTATTTTGCCGGGTAGTACCACGGTAGTACCATATATTTAAGCAGAGTCTCTCACTATCATCTGATATCCGTCCCCACTTCAGCCTACCACCCGCCACCATGCCTAACATCAACGACGTCAAGTGTATACTGATCATAGGTTCCACCTCTGGCTTGGGGCGCGCTCTCGCGCTCAGCATCCTCGATCTCCCCTCCAAGCCCACTGTGGTAGTTTGTGGCCGCGTCAAGAGAGACTCGACGAACTGGTGACTTCTCACGGCGCAGACGGGAGACTAAGGGCAGTTAAGCTCGACGTGACTGCTGATCGTGCAGCCTTGAAAGCTGCCATCGACGATATCATCAAGACCTATCCTGATGTGCGTCTCCCATCAAAGTTAAAGGGCTGCGTTTGCCGACCTGTCTAGCTCGATGCGGTCATGTTTTCCAGCGGTGTCCAGTATGGCTCCGATTTCTCCAAGCCAGAGACTATTAATCTTGACAGTAGGCGGACCCCCTTGCAGTTGTCACATCATTGAGTGTGTTGATTGATCTATTAGGCTTCTTGACCGAGATACAAACAAATTACACGTCCGTGGTGACGATGATAACCTTCTTCCTCCCCCTCTCATTTCGCTCGGCGTAAGGCCTTCGAAAAGCTTATCACTTGAAAACTTTACTCATGCTTCATTTCATCTCAGGAGAGCGGACGACCCACTTTTTTGTACACGATCTCTTCTGGCCTCGCTATAACGCCAGCGCCTTCGGTTGCTAATTACAGCGCCACGAAAGCTGCGATCCACAGTTTGAGCATGGCGCTGAACGTGCAACTCAAAGAAAAGAATGTCCACGTGGTGGAAATACTGCCGCCGTAAGTCACTTTTTCGTCTTTGCAATGGGGAGGCTTAACCACTTCTGTAGACTCGTGGAGTCTGAACTCCATGACGGTGAGCGGTGTTCTGCGACATCCATTGTTGTTACTGATGCTTCGCGCAAGGTCAAGGGACATCGGAACAGTTG
>JANFAE010000497.1:0-70260 GCA_024613145.1 Pisolithus marmoratus | reverse complement strand
GCAAAGCTGTGATGCGTGCTCGGCTCAAACACTCACCATGGGTTTATTATTGCCAATCATCCACTCACATTGGGAATTCACTCATCTTATTCTATCCTCAGGGCAATCAGTTGCTATCACCTGTGCCAGGAAGTATCAAGTTTATCTATGAATCTGAGGGATCTTGGCTCTTTGCAGTCCAGTGACAGCGCCCATTGACTGTTGCCAGCACTGACCCTTATGCTGCATATCCACATTTCCCTGCAAAACTTTATTCACCTGTTCTTGAAGAGAAGCTAGAAACCGTGCGAGTGGCTTGGGCTGTCAGTCACTATGCATGTTGGACTGTTTCAAGTGAACATGCGGTAGTCCTCTCACTATGTAGGGTAAGTGGTTACTACTATGGTTGGCTTACTCTTGCAATAATCTCATGTTAATAGGATTAGAAGGTCATATAATGTATCTACAAATCAAATAGGATTTGTAGGATTTGGGTGATGGACTTGTACACTTGTATATGGACTCGTACACTAGACCATAGTATGGCAGGCCAAAGTCGGGTGATGATCAGGCAACCATTGGGCGAGCATCAGGCGAGCATCAGGCAATTCATTTATTCCATAGGCAACACATGAAGTTTGATAATACATTTTGTACATGAATATTCCTTCAAATTTGACCACTTGCCTATTGTTCGCCAGTATTTGGAGTTTTGACCCCTGTTCCTGCCCTGAATAAACTTCAAGTTTAGTCCGGTCATGAACCCGAAGACAAAACTTGAAGTTTTCGTGACCATATTCTCGGTGCTGAAACTTCACATTTGTGACAACATTTTCACCTAAGCAGCATGACCGTTTCCTTGTCAAGTTTTCACCTTCATTTTTTTGGCCCACGATACTTCAAATTATGCCAGTGCATAAATGTCAGGTTAAATTTATAATTTCCGATTCACATTTCCCACGACGTTTACGCCTGGGCTAAATTCTGCTAACCGCGTTGTGTGGGTTGTTAGTTGCGGAAGTATGTATGTAATACAGGTCCGGATCAAAAGGAAAATCACATAGAGTAAACATGGTATGTGTTCCACAAGTACAGGGTATACACAAAATTAACACTCATCACTATCGTACCGCATGCGCGATGAGGGTATTTATAGTACGAGATTCTTCATCCTCTGTTCTTTCTGCCAGTGCCCTCCAGCACACTCTTCGGGCCGCGTTTAGCCATCGCCCAAACAAACACGACGATGATAATGACGAACTGCAGCCAAAGCCAGACTTCCAGCACAAAAGCAACAATTCCCCGCTGGTGTGCACGTTGGGGCGTCCGTCTTACAGTTTGTGAATGCGCAGACTCCTCTGCTGTGGTGCGTGCCGCATCATCCGGCGATAGCTCCAACGACTTGCCACTCCTCAGGCTGCTGCTGCGGCCAATAGTGCCAACGACAGCATCAAACGCGTGGGCAAGTCGCTCGGGAACTGGCGTCGGGGGTTGGCTGATGTCTCCGCTGTGGCGACTCGCAAAGTGGAGAAGAGTACCTCCAAATCGGCTTTGGTCCCAGTGATACGTACGCATGCGAATGGTCTCCAGCTGTCTTCGCTTCCTTTCTGCGGCCGTCTCGGACTTGGTTTGGTAACCTCGCCAGGTGCTGGGGCGGAGTCTGGTATTTCCCTGGGACGACTGGATCGCAGAGGTGAAGATTTCAGGCGGCCTTGCTGCCAGTGCAGGTTCTGCAGATGGGATGTCGGGTGGCACAGTGACAACAGACAAGGACCCGACGCAATCTGGAGTCAAGCATTGAGAGTCAAGTGTCCCGAAATCAACGACACTCGTCGACTTGAAACGATGGCTGCCTTGGCTATCGTCCCAGTTGTCGTGGAGGGCTGCCCCAAGCTCGCAATCAAGAGTAGGGTGGTCCGGCGCATCCCCGTAAGCAGGGGACACGGTGCCAGACAAGTTATTTATCCGAATTGGCGACGGCGAGCGGGATGATGTCCTCGAGGGTTGGGGAACGAATGGGACCGGAGGAAGGCCAGGGATTGTGAGCGAATGAACAGAAGGCGTATTATGGTGAGTGGTTGTAGAGGCCGAACTCGCAGAGGTGGACGAATCAAAGAGACCAACGATTGATTTACGTGGTCGAGTATTAAAGATCCCCTGATTAATATAAATCGGGTCGGAAACGAGAGACAAACCACTCTGAAAATTGGCTTCGACCTCGTCGACGAGGTCGGTTGCCGAGCGCGTGGAAAGAGAACGGCGTAGACTCGAAAATCGTACTGTCTCATCCGTTTCCTCCAGTTCGGGACGCTCATCATATTCTTCACCCTCAGTGATCCATTGGACGCTCTCGGCATCGCTCAGACTCTCGTATGCAAGACAAATACTGTCGGCGTCCTTCTGTACTGACTGAAGCTGGGCAGTTGTCTTGGCCTGCTGTTCTATTATCTGAGCGTTCGTCTCCTCGAGTTCCTTTATCTTCGAAAGAAGTTGGGAGATCAGAGCATACTCCGTAGGAGCCTCCAGGTCACCGTGCATGTCTGGGAGGTCGAACAGACCGGATTGGGAAGTTGATCGTCTGACGGGGCCTCGTAATGAAAGTTTCCGTGACAGTACAGACACGGAGTCTTCCTCCGGGCACGACGGCCGACCGACAGCTTCAGAAAGATGTCTACGAGGCACTAGGCGTGGCTTCGACTGGCGTCCAAGGCCGAGAGGATTACAAGGGGCGAAGTCACGGATATCGTCCGACTCATGAACGGGCTTTCCACGCAAGGCGCGGACCCTGTCCTCCCTTTCTCGTCTCTTCTTCAACGACTCCTCATCCCGCTGTACACTAGCAGCTCTCGCCTTGGCTTCCAGTTCATCGCTCTTTGCGCGTGTCCTTTCGAGCTCCTCTCGAAGTCCCTGTATCTCCTTCTCTAAAATCCGGAGTTTCTTCCGTCCGGCCTGATCGGCTTGAATAGATTCTGCTTCGAGTGACTCGAGCTTGGCCAAAAGTTGTGCGTTTTCTTCGGATAAAACCTCCAGGTCTGAGGGGGATACCGAGATATGGCGATGATGTCTAGGTAAAGAAGGATGGAAACTAGTTCTAGACGAAGAACGGGAGGTGTCACTGTAATAATGGGGAGACTGCGGGAGTTGAGCGTCGGAGAAGGTCGGAGAGGGCGACGATGGTTTCCTCGGTGATACTGAGGCGGTCGGTGACAAAGGTAACCTAGCCAGCAGTGCTCTATGCCTGCTCTTCAATTCAAGATTATGTTCGTATAGAGTTTTGCATGCCGCACTAGTGACGTTTAACTCTGTCCGTGCACGAGTGTTACAACGTGTTTTTCACGCAACTACCACAATGGATGGCGTACCCTGTGCCCGGTCCCTGATGAGCTCACCGGCCTTGGTGAGCAGATCAGACAACTCTTCACGCGACCGGTGGCCCCATTGTTCCGACTGCGCGGAGAGAGCGAGCCTATTACAGTCCGTACTTCTGGATTCAGCCGTGAATCCCTCACTCTGGTCAGTCCTCTCCTCGCACGGAGATGGCGCACGATAGGGTGGGGGTGGGGATGACCTGGCGGCGATGCGTCTCGACCGCGCGGGCGGACGAGGACGCGGGGAGGGAGATGCTGAACCTGCCAGCATGAAAGAACGTAAACTTTACAGGACTGTTACCGGCTGCGCGACCGAGTCGTGAGCACCGGATACTCTTCAATTTGGGTGAGGGAAGTCAATAGTTAACTACCCGAACGAAATGATTGTAGAAAGTCGTGTCAGACGTGGAGTGTCTCAGAGTCCATCAGTGTTTTTGATCGGACAAGTTGATAGTTGCATTTGATATCCGTCGACAAAAACGGGGCATCTCTTGACTCCCACGGTTGGAAGGGTAATAACGGCCGCCTGGCGAAATGGCATCGCGTCTGACTACGAATCAGGAGATTGCAGGTTCGACCCCTGCGGTGGTCATTTCTTTTGTTGTCCTTTTTTTTCTTTCTTTTTTTTTCTTCTTCGCGGAACCACTTTCACAGATCGACCATGTCTGTCCTCTTTGAAACGTCTCTCGGCGACATCGTCATTGACTTGGAAGTCGATTCATGCCCAAAAACATGCGAGAACTTCCTGAAGCTATGCAAGGTTTACTACTACAATCTTAATGCATTCTTCAACGGTGAGCGTTCCCTTTGTGAAGGGTAATAACTTCTGATATTTCACAGTTTCGAAGGATTTCCTAGCGCAGACAGGCGACCCGACAGCTACTGGTACAGGAGGAGAGTCCGTGTGGTCCTACATCGCCTCGCAGTCGGAAAGGGCATCTGTTCCTCGCTATTTCACCCCGGAACTCAACCCCAAACTCAAGCACGCCCACAGGGGCACAGTCTCCATGGCTGTCGCCCCTTCGGTGAATGGAAATGCAGGGGGCTGTGGCAGTCAGTTCTTCATAACTCTAGCAGACAACATCGAATACTTGGATGGAAAACATGCTGTTTTTGGACACATAGTGGAGGGCCTGGACACGCTAGATAAGCTGAACGACGTGTTTACAGATCAGGATGGTAGGCCATTCAAAGACATACGCATTCGTCACGTTGTCATTTTGGGTATGCAGTCGCCACTTTCAAATCAGTACTCCATGCTAATGAGTTGGCGTCGTGCCGCAGATGATCCATTCCCCGATCCAGAGGGACTGGTAAAACCACCTTCGTCACCTACACGACCCCCGGACAATTCTACCCGGATTGCAGAGGATGAGGACCCACTTGCTACGTTACCAGAAGAGGAGGAGGAGCGAGAGCGCCGAAAGAGGGCAGCTGAGGCATCTGCCTTGACGCTCGAGATGGTTGGCGACTTGCCGTTTGCCCACGTGCGCCCGCCAGAGAACGTTCTTTTTGTATGCAAGCTCAATCCAGTCACACGGGACGAAGACCTCGAGTTGATATTCTCGCGTTTTGGAACGATTATGAGTTGCCAAATCATCCGCGACAAAAAGACGGGGGATTCTCTCCAATATGCATTTATAGAATTCGACAAGCGTGAAGATGCAGAGCAGGTGAGGAGCCGCACAGCTAGTATGATTTTTTTTTTTTCTTCTTACAAAAGCAGGCGTACTTCAAAATGCAGAACGTTCTAATCGACGACAGACGGATTTGGGTTGACTTGTAAGTCTTGTTTGGGTGTAGCTGTTGCCATACAATGCTGAATGTGTCATATGTAGCTCACAATCTGTGGCACGACTCAACACTACATGGTCCAACAATCCCAAAATGGGACTCCGTCGACAGAGAGACAATGGCGGATATGGAGGGAGAGAAGATCTCGAAGCAACGCGGCGGTACAGAGGGGAAGAAAGAAGAGGTGGCCGGGAGTATGACATGGTGTTCGATGTCCCCGGCGGTGGTTCTGCGCGGCCCCGGAAGAGGAGCCGGAGTGGTCACCGTGAAAGGGAAATGGAGCGGTCCAGGGAGCGCCGGCACCGCCGCTCGCGCTCCCCCCGCGATCGGCGTCCGCATCGCCAATAGGGTATGTATTTGTGTATGTTTGGTACTCGGGGCGAAACCCCCTCTGACTGGCTAAGAGAGGCGTATTTATACAGAGAGCGTGTCCTGTCTTTCTTCCCATTCAACTATGACCGCCGCACACACAGAGATCTACTCCAGAGCGACTGACATCGTCCTCGAGTCGTGCGACGGAGTCAAGTTCTGCGCTCATAAATCCATCCTCGCTGCAGCCTCTGCATTCTTTGAGCAAATGTTCACATTACCACAGCCGCCTGGCGAGAAAGACCATCCTGTTATATCCCTGTCAGAGCACAGCGTCATTCTTGGCGCACTCTTGCAGTTCATATACCCAGAACCAGACCCCGAAATAGAAACGCTGGACGAACTCAACTCTCTCCTTGCTTCAGCGGTCAAGTATGAATTTATTAGAGCTATAGCTGCTCTACGGAAAGAGTTGGTATCGCCGAGGTTTTTGGCAGAGAATCCGTTGAGGGTATATGCTAGTGCAAGTCGTTTTGAACTGGAGGATGAGGCCAGAATCGCATCGGGGCACACGCTCTGTCGTCAGATTCTCGATTGTCCTTTGTCCGAAGACCTCAAATTCATCTCTGCATATGCCTACCACCGCCTCCTCGTTCTCCACCGGACTCGCGCAGACGCAGCACAGCGACTTCTAAAGATTAGCGATGATGTCAAGTGCGCACAATGCTCTGGCCTGTACTACGGGAACTTCGTTCCTCCAAAGTGGTGGAAAGTGTTTGAGCGATATGCGAGGGAGGAGCTGGCCATTCGACCCACGACAGAGGTCATATTCAGCCTGCCATTCTTAGCCCGGGTTGCACGCGAATGTGAATGCGTGAGATGTTCCGGAAGCATGCTCGACAACCATGACTTCTTCACAGACTTGAAGAGGCGGATCGATGAACTGCCTTCGACAGTATGAGGTAGCGGTATGTTTCTTGTCTTGGGAGTAGCACGAAATTGATCATGACACCCATTTGTTAGCCTCTCATAATCACTCCTTCACAATCAACGTGGACTCGAACCCTCATGTCGATAGATACGTACACAGGATACGATATCCCCTTGTCACTTTAGGCACACGTAATATCTTGACCTTACTGTGTAATGTGTAATCAGTTACGGACCTCCGTGGGTATACCGTAGACGAACGAGTAAGATCCGATCCATTGCCACCATTGTGCTACACACACTCAATTCGCTACAATCAACTGGACTATATACGACTGACGACCAACGGATATCGAAGAATATGACCAGTGCGCAGTTGGGATCCTTCAAAGTACCCCTGGTCGATAACGAGCCCCTGGTAGGTCTCTAGTAGGTGTGAAGCCGTAGTGTTTCTCATCTTCCACAGAAAGGCTATGCGCTAGGGTCTTCAGAGCGGAGGGCTCTCGAAGCAGCACTAGTCGAGATGGAGCAACAGCTCCCATTCGAAGTACCTTGTATTGTGAATGGGAAAGAGGTGGGTACTTTGGGTAAGACCAGTGCCCAAGACCCAATTACTGAACTTCCAATAGGTCAGAACTGGAAAACTTGCAAAGCAACCAATTCCTTCGGATCATGCCAGACATCTTTGCTCATACCATGAGGCTGACAGTGCTACAGTTGCAGCTGCCATCGAGGGGGCACTAGCCGCCAAAACCCAGTGGGAGGCTATGCCGTGGAATGACAGGGCTGCCATTTTCTTACGTGCGGCTGAGCTTGTCAGCGGCAAATACCGCTACAGATTAATGGCTGCAACCATGCTCGGACAGGGGAAGAATGCCTGGCAAGCTGAGATTGATGCCGCTGCCGAGGTGCGCGGTCAAGTCACGGACGGCTCACACGTGTCACTTAATGTCCGAGTTGGTAGTTAACCGATTTCTTCCGTTTTGGGGTGAAGTATGTGGAAGAACTTTACTCCCAGCAACCCCCTAAGAATTCAGCAGGGTCGTGGAAGTGAGTCCATGCCATAGATGTTTATGGTTACATCTTATTGACACGATTGCAGTCGTGTGGAGTACCGCCCCCTTGAAGGTTTTGTACTGGCTGTGTCACCATTTAACTTCACCGCTATCGGCGGAAACCTCCCAGGAGGTACGCTGGCAACAAATCAGGGATCCTCACGCCTCATATCCCGTTAACAGCGCCAGCCCTGGTAGGAAATGTAGTGGTGTGGAAGCCCTCCCCCGCCGCTACGTATTCCAACTATTTGGTTTACAGGATCCTCACGGAGGCTGGTGTTCCTCCTGGTGTTATACAGTTCGTCCCGGGCCCACCTCCTGAGGTTGTCGCCCAGTGCATCAACCATCCTGACTTCGCCGCACTACACTTCACAGGCAGCACTTTCGTTTTTAAAAAGTTATGGAAAGATATCGCTGCCAACGTGGACAAGTATAAGGGATACCCCAGAATTGTTGGAGAAACAGGGGGAAAGAACTTCCATCTCATCCATCAATCGGCGGAGATTCGCAATGCAGTGTTGCAGAGCGTGAGAGCAGCTTTCGAGTATCAAGGTGCTGTATTACGATGCCTCGTTGGTATTGTTAGGAGTGTTATTGATAGCGAACGGTTCAACTTCCAGGCCAGAAATGTTCTGCACTTTCCAGGCTGTATGTTGCATCCTCTGTATGGGAGGGCGGTTTCAAGGATCAGTTCCTTTCCGAAATTGCGAGGATCAAGGTAGGACCACCACAGGATTTCCGTAATTTTATGGGACCTGTCATGTAAGCCTGCTGAGACCGGGAAGTTCGCTTATTATAGTTGACAATCTATGCCAGTGGGCGGCCCGCCTTCGATAGGATCTTGGGCTATATCCAGAAAGCCAAGGATGCGGGTGGGGAGATCTTGATAGGGGGCACAGGTAAGCCCTGCAGGGCTAGCACATCTTCAGGGCGTTGGTCACTTACTCTAACCAGGCGATGACTCGAAGGGCTACTTCATTCAGCCAACGGTGATCTTGACAAAGGACCCTCGATCAGTGACTATGCAGGAGGAAATATTTGGTCCAGTAGTCACGGTGAGATAAGCATGGCCGGTTTCCTTTTTGCTGTTTCCGGATCTTCATCGATCCTTTGCTAGGTTTATGTGTACCAGGATGACGAATTCGAAGACCTTCTACTGTTTATCGACAAGACATCTGTGTATGCGCTCACGGGGTCTATGTGCGTTCCTAGTGGTTATTTCCAAGCGATGCAATGCTGACGCCTCGCGTGCATTTTGTTTTCAGCTTTGCCACGGACCGAAGCGCACTCATCACCGCGACCAGCATGCTACGTCATGCAGCAGGAAACGTGTACTACAACGACAAGTGCACCGGCGCCGTCGTCGGCCAGCAGCCTTTTGGAGGTTCCCGTGCAAGTGGAACGAACGACAAGGCTGGGAGTGTCAGTCTCTTTTATCGCTTCGTCTCAGCGAGAAGTATCAAGGAGAACTTCGTCGGTTTGGAGGACTTCCAATATGCATCCAACCTTGTCTGAGCAGATTTGTGTTAGTAGTATGTGTACAGTAAAGACAAAGTCCTTCAGCTGGGCGCTGAGATCTTGAGAGATTTAGCCTTGCGAAGTACATAAATAAACAGCCTACAACAGCGCCTTTCCTTTGCCTCTGCTCCCATGTCTGTCCGATCACTCTCGACGAGAGAAGCATACTATTGGGCTCGGAGTAGGTCCCACTCTCATTTACAGCGTTCTTGCTGGGACGTACGCTACAATACTGTACATCAGCAAGAGGGCGAGGGTGCTAGTGCGAAGTTGTCTGAGGATGTTACCCGAGAAGATGCTGAGGCGGAAATGCATGGCTCTGAGGTGCAAGGGCGTAGAAGCAAAGTTCCCCGAATGGAACATCCGCACGAGAACTGGTGTGGAGAAGAATCATTGCAAGATACCGTTCTGCGTATGCTGGTCGACAAATATAAACCTCTTCGGACTGGGATCGTCAGGACTGCAGATGAAAAGTTGAAGGATTCACCTCCACAGATCAGATCAGAAACAATCCAACCTGACATACGTACGTGGAAGGAGATAGCGAACGAGCCACTTCTTCCTGCCGTCGAAGGTCACAAGCCGTGGCATACAACCTTCAAAGCACCGTCTCATACTTCGGCATCCATCAAGTTTGGCAGCATCGAACTTCCGCCTACTTCTACTAAGAGCGGTTCTACATCGACTGGTAGCCAGACGGCCCGAACTGAAAGAGAGTTGCTGAAACGCAAGGAGCAAGCCAGTCGGCTGACTCGCGCTCGGGAGTCAACTCTTGATTACCGGCTGGGACTTCGAGGTGAAAGGGACAGATCACGGGCTCGCGTGAACCCTGCCACGCTTGCCGGCTGGCAAAGCCTTGCAGAAAAGCGGATAGAGGTAAGAGGGTCGTGCATGTCGCCTTTCTTATTACTAAAACATGTGGTGATTGCGGTAGGAAGCTCGGATAGCAGGTGTCTTCGACAAAGTCAGAGGTAGAGGCCAGCTTATTGCCCGATTGAGCGAGGAGCGCAACCCATTTATCGCTCGCGACGAGTTTCTTATGAACCGCATTGTACAGCGGAATGGCGCAGCCCCTCCGTGGGTGGAGGTGCAAATAGGTGCGTCAATTCTCGCATCGTTCGCATGACTGCTTTTCACCGTGACTTGTAACAGAACTGGAGTCAGCCGTGAATTCTTTTCGAGAGACTCTTAGGCGGTCTTGGACGAGGCGTGTAGTTCGCATGCTGACTCTCCCAACCTGCCGTTACCCTTCCCAACTTATCGATAGCTATGTTAACGTCCGTGCGTGATCGTGAATGGGAGGAGCGAGAGTGTTCATATCACAACGCGGCGATTGCAGAGCTCAACTCCCTCGTTCGTAAATATAATGCCGTGGCACCATACGCTGTTCGGCGTCCGTACTATGCTCGAGAGGTAGAGTTGGAAAAAGCGTACGAGGATTGCGGAGAGGAGATTCTGCGTGCGATCAAAGAGAAAAGGGAGGACACGTCTGGACATTCCGCGTCTATTCCCGTGGCGAAACCGGTTCCCGGTGTCGGTGGTCCCGTTGATCCTGGTTCTTCCTTCGGGTTTCGCGCCCTCATTTTGCAGTGGATAGAGCGCCTATTACGGAAGTTTACGGGCACCCGGCAGCCATAGCATTGGTTGCCTCACTCATGGCGTTCCGTGAGCACCTGTTTTTTTAATCCTGTATTTTGAGAGTTGTAGCCCTAAAGGATACGCACCTTGTGTTTCTGCCATGCGCTGGGTTATAGCCGACATGTCGATGCCTTTTTTGGTGCAAGGCACGTCGGGACGTAGTTCTAGCGCGACAGCTGTTATGGCGAGATTTGATCACCTCGTCGTCTTCAACATGTAGTTGGAGACGTTTCGCTCTTGCTCGACGATGACGAAAGCCTATAGAAAACAATGTGGCCAGGCTGTTGAACCCGCCCTCTTGACGTACGGTGGGTACGTACGGCAGCCAAGGTGAACAATGCATTTCCTCTTTTTTTTTTTTACCACGATAATGTTGCCTCGTGTCCTGCCTCGCCTTTTGTGGGTGGCGGGCATCCAATCAAAATAATATAAATTGGCCGTTTTGTTTCCTTTCATTTTCCCATCTTCACTGTACTCTTGTATTTTCCTCCACTTTTACTCCCTCCCCTTCTGCGAAGCACCCGTATGGCTACCTACGAGAGAATTGAAGAGTTCAAAACCAACCCTGCGTCTGGAGAGATCACAGTGAGTCCTCTTAGTTCTTTCCACTTTGGTCCCATCAAATTCATCACCCATTCCAGCCTGGTGACATTGTCTCCGTCAATCACGACCGCTATGGTCGCAAGGAGGGTCTCGTCGTCGGTTCCTTCACAGATAGCGTTGTACGCAGCATTATCTTCATCATCGTTTATCAACTCAGTTGCGTTGTAGGGCCGTCAAATTCTCGAGGTCCAACTGGAGGCTGGTGAAATGTACCGGGCATGGTACGTCTGTTTCGTGCCTGTCATATTACCGTATCATCCATGTCTGGTTTACAGGTACCCCACCGTCACCCGCGTGAGGCGCACCGTCACGTACACGAGACCTATCACGAAGCAGCGCACCGTAGAGCGGCAAATCTACTGGTGATCTCACCAAATTTGCACTCTTTTTTTCTCGCTTCTTTGGACTGTCAAGTTTGTATTGCTAGACACGTATCAGGTTCCTCAAGCACTACTACACCCGGCTCTGTCAGGGAGCGACGCACGTTAAGTAGTATCATAACCTCCGTTTTGGCCAGCTGCGGGTAGACACGATGCAGGACACGTTGGATGCTTCATCTGTGGCTTCCCTTAGCTTGGACAGGAACGTTTAGAATGTGTTGCTACCTGGACTCTAGGACAACGTAGTTCTTATACAACAAGAAATGCAATGGTCGATGGATTCCCGTTTTCTTGGTCATCTTTGTTAGCTTCGTTCCATGCAGGTAAACTGAACCGACGACTCCTTGCATATATACACAAGTACCGAGATGGGATATGCAACTCATGTTGTAAGTAACTACAGATACATGGCGACCAATAAACAGGCAAACAGATAATATCATGTCAATGGCTTATAGGTAAGCGCGGACTATCATGCCTTGAGGTCCACGACGGAAGGTTTATGGTGGTGCGATGTGGAAGAGACGAATGAATGCGATGACGAAGCCGAACTGGTGCGATGGAGGTGAAGATCTGGAGCCGACGCAGAGAGACTAGGCGCTTGAGATACACTGCTCGGCATGGCTGGAAGCGAGACCTGCGATCGAGTCGTCTTCAAGGGCGGTGATAAATGAACAGCGCTCCCATTTTCAGGGACGGTAGCGGAACCGTTGGGAATGACTGATTCTGCCTTGCTTGACTGCTCTGAAGGAGTAGCCGAGGCACTTCGCCCTTTTCTGGCCACTACGCTCCTCACGATCCTAGCACCCCGCATACCCCTCTCCCTCTCTTCCGAGAATGTTATGCTTGCTAAAGATGATGTAGAAGTATTGACCGTGGTGGAGGTGGATAGACGCGGTTTGAGGGTTTCCTCTGAACTCCGTGGTGAGTCGTGCAGCGGGTAAACACCAGGGCGTGACAGTACCACGCGCTCGTAGTAGAGCATGAATGCCCCGCATCCCTCCTGCAGCACGGACTCGATCCCGACCTCCTTGACAGTGTCGTCGCTGATACGCAGCCACCCTCGACCCGGAAGATACATAGCATCGATGGCATCGTCGTCGTCTCTAATATTCCCGTATCGCAGGCATTTCCCGCAATCACATTCTATCGGGTCTGCGAATTGTGGTGGGGCAAATCGCCATGCGCCACACGAAGGCGGTCGAGGTTTGCGGCGGTAGCAAACGTAGTGTCCAAAGGAATGCTGACCGTAGTGACAAACGACAGCGGCAAGACGGTAAATAGTTCGCGGCGTAGAATACATGGCTTGGGTGGGTGTCGCGGATCGAGGTAAAGTTGGAGGTGGTGAACAGATGGGGACAGAAGGGACGGTCGATAGGTTACCCGAGGTAGTAAACGGGGTAAGGTCGAGTATCTCTGGAAATACGACGCGTACGCCGTTCTTCATCACAAGGTGGCCGTAACTCAGCGAACGGTTGAGGTGGAGCACAAGCACGAGGGGTGGCTAGATCAGCAGGTCAGATCTGACGAAACATGATGGGAAAAAAGCTCGATCTACCCTCGCGATCATTGCCTGTTTCGTGGAGGCTTTGCTAAATACTTTCTCAAGTTTCAACCCCCTGATATCTTCCTCCAGCCGGCCGCTTTCCAGGGCTGCTTTCACCTTCACCTCCAGTTTCCTGGTATCCTTTGCCTTTCTCTTCTTGGAGATCGTTGCATGTGGGTCGGCATTGACTACCTTCTCCAACTGATCCGCCTCTCGCTGCAGGCGCCGATGGGTTGCAATCATGGAACATTTGCGACAGATACAATCCGTGAGTAGTTCGAGTTTCGTATATTCCGCTAGGCAGTCTTCCAGTCGACAGTGCTCCTGAGGGCGAGTGAATTCCCAGCGACAGAACTCAGGGGAGAACCTACCGTGTATCTGGGGAGAGCGAGCTGCCAGCTATCGAATGCGAAGTGCATGACGGCTTCAGTATATCCGCAGTCCACGCAACTCCTTCTATTTGCTGTCAGGCCATCGAACACACTCTTACCTATCTCCTTATTTGCCTCTGCACTGACCAGGGAAAGTCCACCCAAACCGCGATCACGTTGACCTTCCCTATCGACTGCACTAACCTCTCTCTTTATGCATTCAGAGACCAGCTGGAACAATTCCTGGGCGTCTTGGTGCTCTCTGGAGGAGAAGAGCGAGTTGTGTTTGCCACGGGAGTGGGATGATAGTGCGTTGATAATCTCGATGGGACGCATGGAATGGTATGAAAAGCGTGGTGTATTAAGCTCTGCCATATGAATGAGCAAAGACGGCATTGCCGTGAGTTTTGCACATACGATTGAATAGGTCAAGGAGCGCGTCCACGACGGGTGATGGCACATCGAGTCTGATGGCTTTCTCATAAATGGAGGCGAGAAAAGGTTGTAGGTAAGACAGGGAAGCCATTGCCTGTATATTTTCGTGATCGATGAACGACTCCGGTAAAATGGTGCCCACCTGCAGCGTAGCGTTCATGAAACAATATGTGCCAGATATATTGACAAGGCCAGGGTAGTAGCCTTCGAACTGTCCTGTTCTGGCTTCTGCATCGATAGGGTGTTGAAGACCGTCAGCGGGACATGGAAAAGACTGCCGCCATACCTGGTCTGCCATAACCGTTCAGCTCAAGTTGTTCGTGTCGCGAGCGGTTGTGTTTCTTTCTGAGTTTCTTTGCCTCGTGGGATACGCCGGTGTTCGATTGAATGGCTCCCCAAGACCAAGCGAAGTTAAAGCCAAAGTTCTCGAGTACCATGAGGATGGCCAAAAGTCTCGATGCAATCCGGTGAAAAGAGTGAGTGAAGAGATGGGCTAGTAGTAGGCAGAGAAGCAACACGATGTAATAGGATGCTAATTGCGAGACGGTCCTGTCTTGTACGAGGTTTATTAACCAACTCCTGACTTCCTCTGGTGGTTGCATGTGGAAATGGACGCTTCACGCTGTCAACGACATCGGAGAGTTAAGTTACTAACTGTTATGTCGAGAGGCCCAGCTGTTGTCGGAACGCCTAATCCAATTCGACGTCAACACGTAGTCAGCCGCATTATTAAATTGCACGGCTACCTAGCGCAATGGTAGCGCGTTTGGCTTCGATCGCCGACGGCACCAAAAGGTTGCAGGTTCGAGTCCTGCGGTGGTCATTTTTTTTATTACATAATGTAAAAGTGTATTTGGAAATAGTATTATTCAATCTTCACGTGACTGCCCCATACGCGCGACTCAGCTGTGGGTCGCGTTCGACGCGGAGTAGCTCATATTCGTTTGTTTTGCCCATTTCACTAACGGCCAGTCTGTTCTCTGTGCCCTCCCCATCCCCTGGACAAAGATGACGACCTTGTTACTCTCCCAACATTCGTCCAATCCTTTGGAGGTCGCTTCCTCCGACCCGCGTAACAGGTCATATCACAAAGAGTATCATGCTGCTAGGAAAGTAAACCGCCCTCGGAATTTCACCTCAGAGGATGCTGGTGATGGTACCGCCCACAAAGACTTGGAGGATTATCGCGACCACCTCGCTAAGCTGTACCAATCATCGGCGGTGAAGTCAAAAGCAGAGGACGCACCTATCATGATCGATCTGGACGAAGGAATGGAGAGGGAAGAAGACATCAACTCCATGGATTGCCCGCAGGATATGTGTGATTTTGACGGAGAGGAAGCCGACGAAGTCGAAGACCCAGATCCAGATGCACATAGGGAGACAGACGAAGAAATGACCATCCACCTTAAACCTCTAGAAGAACAGCAAGAAATACAGCTTGAGATCGCTAACCTCGTGGCCGCTGTCCCTCAACTTTCCAACGAATACAAGTTCGTGGACAGACTGGGAACAGGGACGTTCTCATCCGTGTACAAAGCTATCGACTTGTGGTATCACACAAAGTGGGATAATACGCCTTGGCATGGGCATCACCCGCCTTACTCCTCTGCACACTACCAGTCTGTACCCTATCCGGAAGGGAGCAAAGTATTCGTTGCAATCAAACGCATTTACGTAACCAGTAATCCCGAACGAATACGCAACGAAATCTCCATCATGCAAGATTGTCGGGGAACCCGTCACACTTGTCAGCTCATAACAGCATTCCGGCACAAAGACCAAGTGGTAGCTATTATGCCATACCACCGCAATACTGACTTTCGGGTAAGTGACACTATAGACGATTGGGTTGCAGTCGTTATGCTCTCACAGGAATTCTATAGAGATCTCCCAATAGCGGGCATAAAAGCCTATTTCCGATGTATGTTCCGCGCTCTGCGGGACGTCCACTCCAGAGGTATCATACATCGCGACGTCAAACCTGCCAATTTCCTTTTCGATCCACGAACCGGCGTCGGCACCCTGTGTGACTTCGGCCTTGCTAGTGTCAGTTTCTCGCGACATTGTACATGGTCCGTTCCTCATGCTTCAGCTGCAGCGCATGGAAACATCCACTCCGACTCACGGTGCCTGTTTCCACACACCACCTTCACGAAGGTATCCTCATGGCAAACCACGCCCCCGGAATGAGTATGACGCTGAGCTCCTCAAAAAGATGCAAAGAGAGGCCAGACAGAAGAGCTCATGGCCCAGTGACAGGGTGGGATACCCTGACAAGGATACTCGGTGTGCCGCGCTCCCATTTACATTGTCGATCTAACTGTTCAGTAGTCCACATTCAAAAGCTAACCGCGCAGGTACGCGTGGCTTTCGCGCACCGGAAGTTCTTCTCAAATGTGGTCAACAGTCAGGAGGTGAGCTCCATCTGCCTCCGACGTGGTTTATACTAACCGGTCCGTCAAGCCGTCGATGTCTGGTCTGCCGGCATGATCCTGCTGTTCTTTTTAACGGGAAAGTTTCCCCTATTCCAATCTAGCGACGACATCGAGGCGCTCATGGAAGTTGCCACCATCGTTGGTCGACAAAAAATGGAGAGGACTGCGCTTCTGCACAGTCAGTATGGCTGGTCAATCGAGTGCTAGGTTCTGAATTTCATTCCCAGGCCGCACTTTCGCAACGAACGTACCCTCAATAACGAACGAGGGCATAAGCTGGAGTGACTTCGTCGAAAAGCAGAACCCTCACTTGCGGGAGGTCCGGCGCCCGGATGACCAACATTATGCTCATAATGCTGCCCATGGGACATCACACCGTTCAGCACCGCCCCCCTCATCATCACCTACTTCCGACAAGTTGTCGGGGTCAAACTCACCTGCCCATGTTACGTCCTCAACACAGGAATCCCACGACAGGGACGTTGGGAATGCATTGAGTCTTCTCGAGTCACTGATGGAGCCAGATTCGACTCGCCGAATTACTCCACGCGATGCGCTATATCACCCCTTTCTCGTCGATCCGTCGGAACCTGAAGACGATGATATATTTCCTCACCCTTTCGGTGAAGGTGTATGCGGAAGATACCACTATATCGATAAGGTTACAGAGGAACCTTATGTTCTTGTGAATGCGGACGGGAAAGAGAGCGTGCGGAGACTGGTGGCAGGAGAAGGCATTGCAATTGGGAAGGACCCGTGTGAGTTTCACAGTAAGGATTTCGGTCTGCAGCACTAGCTTGGCATGTATTTTTTGTATTCGGTATTGTTCAAACTGGGAGGTTAGCGGGAAAAAAGAAAAAGATGACCACCGCAGGACTCGAACCTGCAACCTTTTGGTGCCGTCGGCGATCGAAGCCAAACGCGCTACCATTGCGCTAGGTAGCCACGGTTTCCCTTGGTCGAGCAGCCACGTCAAGGGGCATTGTCCGTTCTGGGTTGCTGCAGGGGAGGGAGGGGTCCCAGGTGAGTACATAATACTCCTTTGCATAATTTGTTCACTGACAGCAAACACTACAGATAAACTTATGGCCGTGAACTGGGTTATGCTGGATGCAATCCGCAATCCGGTGCCTATACAGGATGAGAGAACTATAACGACTGTGGACGCCGAATGTACACTTGTCATCCCTGATGCCCCACCGTCAACTTCTTCGGTTCCTAGTGGGGCTAGCGGTCAATCGAAGATGAAGGAGAACGGAAGGATCCATTTGACAGATAAACGAGTAAGCTTACCCGAATATCTCTGTGGACGGAACCAAGCATTCATCGCGGTTTTCGGTCACTCTGTAGCTAGTGTTTGCAAGTCAATCCAGGGGGGATGCTAAGCCCTCGTTTGAATCATTGACTATACCCCTGGAGTCAATCTTATCGTCTAAGTTCGAGCAGCCGTTTTTCGGCTCCAACTATCTTGTACTTGGCATCAAGCCATCCGTGGGTGGCGGGCTGACCCACGGCACGATGCTCGAGATACGATCTCTCAATACTGGCCTCTTTGCATTCGTTAGCATCTTGGAGAAGACGAGGGAGAGAGCCATTTATATGAAAAGACGGTCGTTGGACGATGAAGAGAATTTGCGTATGTCATTTCGCCTTATCACCCAATCTGCCATCGCTTGACATACCCACCCTAATAGCTGCGTATTCATCTGGTACGGCGGGAAGCTCATCCCACTATGATGACACGCCCCCAGGTTATGAGTCGTGAAGGCGTAGCATTAGGTAGTCTGAAGAACTTGGATGGGACATTCCGTTTTATAAACCCTTAACAGTTGTGTCAGTAACGGATAATAAACGCCATGGACAAATTGCTTCGGGTCCTTGTCCGTCAACGATATTCTGAGGCATTCTCAGGGGCTACTTCCAAATGGGTCATTCACAGCCATTCTCCCTGGTCACCAAAAGTACCCCAGGCAATACTTACCTGGACTCGGGTAGTGTCCTTCAAGACTGTTCTCGTACTTTTACAGCTCGTATCCCATGGCCACCGAAAAACGCGAAATTTGCTGTTCAAAACTTCAATGTCAATGGCTGGGTATGCGTAGTCACCAGTGGAGGCACTGGTATCGCCCCCATAATCGCCACTTGGCCAACAACAAAGTTCAGGTTTACATTATCTCCCCTACAGGACGTTCTCGAGAAAACAGCTAAACACTAGGATTCCCCTCTGGCATTTATCCAAGAGGGAAACGAGTCCCAGCACTTCGTGATGTTACTTCCAAAGACTCCATTGGTAGACTAGTTGACGAGATCGAGAAGAATGAAAGTCAGGTTGACCTGCTTGTTAACAATGCTGCTATCAGCAAGGCCAGGAGAAGGAGAAACGAAGTGTTACGACGCTTGCCGAAGAACTCTTCAATGAAGACCCCGATCAATGTGAGGTTATCTACGGGCCAAATGACATGGATCCCTTTTTCTCTGCTGCTTTTCTACCTCTCCTCCACTCCACCTCCAAGAAGTCTTACTGCACGGGATCTATTATTAACATCTCTTCCATCTCCGGATCACTCACAACACACAACACCATGTCGGCTACAATATGTTGAAAGCTGCTACTGTTCACCTACAACCTTGTTCGCATGAGAGTTTCGGCGGAAGACCGTCCTGGTCAGGGTAAACAGTATTCCATCAGGTATTTTCCCTCAGAAATGACAGGTTAGTTTCAGTACACACTAGCCATCGGTCTGATGTCTCGGGCGACAAGCGGGTGGGTCAGATGAATGCAATAAATTTCAGCTTCCCCATGGGAAGGAACTTTCGGAAAGAAAAAGGTTATTCATGTGAACCGGCCGGGCCGGGAAGACGTGGCTCAAGCAACTTTAATGGTGGTAACATATAGCCCTACGGTCAGGACTGATTGATTTGGTGCCCATTTGGGTTGGACATTGGCCACCGATGGCAGTTTTCTTTCGGTAAATGGTTGAGCCACTTCAGTTCGGCTGGCAGAGACACAAACGGAATATATTTTGCTTGTGCGGAGATATTCCGTAGCATGTCCACTGTTAAATGCCACTTTCTAAGGTGAATTTATCCGTCACGAGTGAGTGCCCGATTTATAAATACAGGTGAGAGTGGGATGGCAAGTTTGAGGAAGAGGTCATTCAGATGCAACATGAGATAGATACACTCCGGAGAATGAGGTCCAAATACGATGTAGTCACATATCCCTCCCTTGGGACTCGCGTCCTAGGTGTCGATGGATGACTGGTTCTTGGCGGAGACTACTTCCGAACATACTGGACTTGAGCAGGCTGGGTTGTTCTGGCGCGATTCTACTTGTCGTCCGGGACGTGAGTCTAGGGGCGAGTGATGAGGAAGGGGTACTCGATCGCGGAGGACGCGACCTTGGCGTATCTCCATTAAAACTCGAGTCCTTTCCTTCCAAGACGGAGGAGCTTGTGAAAGAGGACGCCAGTGACGATGTGGCTGCATTGCTTGCGACCCCTGAGATAGTGTGTGCGGCTGCTTGTTTAAAGCCTAGGACGGTCCGGCTTATTGTGCGCAGGACCGAGGACTGCTTATGCATTGGCTGACGTTGAACGGAAGCTCCAGACTCGTCAAACTGGTTCGTAAACGTTGAATGGATCGACGAGTCTGACAGACCACGTCGGTGGAGCTTGCGTTCGGGCGGCAAGGGCCCCCCGACATCGTCCCCTTCCGAATCATGCCCACGAATAATCTCCGCATCGAGCACGGCGTCCACATCTCTTGACATCTGCGGTATATGTCGTTTCCTCAGTGCGGATCTACCGACGGAGGCAGGTCCGCTTTCCGGCACTACAGGCCCGAAACACGTAGACTGCACACGTCGAGGCACGCGAGGAAGGACAACCCAAGGTTCCGAGGAATCGTCTACAGGCGGCGCACCAGCAAAGATACCCATGACATTGCGGACACTCGACGCCGTTGTTGAGGTCTCGGTGTGCGCTTTTAAACCTGGAAACTTGTCTTTCACATCATCGCCCTCACCGGCTGGACAATGTGACGAGAACATTGTCGCAATGGATCGACCTGCCCCAGTGCCAGAAAATTCCACGTTCACGGTAGTTGTGGAAGCAGCGAGGGCAGGCCCGATCTTGGGCACGGGCCGAGGGTGTCGCAGCTCCACCCTTCCTCGGCCGATCTGCCGAGTAGGGGAGGTTGTTAGCGGGGCGCCATTCAGATCGTATAGTGACGTTCCAAACAACTTGGTAAGGGGGGACATCCAACTCGACCCAAGGGTTGATCCCAATGACTTGCGCTCCCTTTCCATCGCCTCCGCTTTGACAGGGTCGAGGGCCATTTCACTAATACTATTGGCAATAGACGGCTCTAGTATAATGTCGTTCAACGTGACACGCATCTGGCCCATCTCATCGAATGCGTCTTTGATCAACTTGAACAAAGCACGAAGGTCTCTGCGTGTACACAGAAGGGCCATTTTGTCATCCTCAAGGAAGACTCTGTAGTGCGTACGCAGTTGCGGAATCTCTGCTAGGATGTTACTGACTGTTGTGCGAGAGAGGTGCTTGACATCTGCGCCTAGAAGATGCTGTCTTCTGAGGCGATTCGTAAGTGTGAGAGCATCAGCTTGAGACATCCGGTGCAGAAGAGACAACACGCGTTCCAGAAGGCCCGACATGTGCGAACCTTGGCCGTCAAAAAGGGAAGAGGACTCGGAACGTGTATCGTGGAGGGACGGTGAGGGCTGGTCAACGCAACATGGTGTGAGGTGAAGCGTAGGACTCATGGTGAGCCATCGATCCGTCTGCACGGCTTTCGTGGCTTGAGTAGCAGGCAGTGACCCCTGAGCAAAATCAGAACCGCCGGTCTCCAAGGTGGTTGAGCAGAACGCGTATGGATTGGTGGGACTGGAATCCTTTTGCACAGAAAGGAGTAAGGGTTCCGTTGGAGAGAGTGGCCGGAAACTCGTCTCTGGTGTTAGTGGCTCCTGCATTTCTAGTAGGTATAGGCAAAAGTAAGAAACCAGCGACTTACATAGCCACGTCGATGCCTAGGCTCCAGACTAGCAGGGCGCTGCGCGGAACTCAATAATAGCTGTTTGCGCATCAATGATGGTATGTTTGCTGACTGCAGCTCGAACTCACGGAGTCTTGCCCAAGTGGGGAAGGTTCATGAGTGATGCAGGTGTGCTTCGATGGGGGGTCGACTACTTGCCAAGTACGTTATTTAACCTATATGGAAGTCCCCGATCTTACCTCGAATTGGTGGGATCATGTTATACTCTTCTACTTGTGCCCGCAGTGCCTGTAGATCTTCTCGAGCTTCTGTTAAAAGCTTGTGCAGCTCTTCGTTGTCAACCCGCAAGGCTTCATTGTCCATCACCAGGGATTCCAGAGCTTTCGATACTTCAGAATTCTCTTGGAACGCTGAGTGGCTTGTATGCTAAAATCCTGTACTGTCAAGTTGATATCAGTGGGAACGAAGTTCCAACCTACACGAGCCTGTAGTTCCTCCAAGTGCATACGAACGTCTTGCAAGAGTGACTCCGATGATTCGAGTCTTTGAACCCGTCTCATTTCAAGATTGCTTTGGAGGCGACGAACTTCTGCCTGGAGCTTGTCTAGGTGATGCGTAAGCCACGTCACTAATCCGGTCTGTACTAGAGGTCAAATCACCAGTACGATCAGACAGTGCAGCCAGTCGCGCTTCTGCCAGCTTAGCTCTTTGGGCTTGACAATCACACTCCTGCCGAATGTCATCATTCTCTTGGAGAACCGCAGAGAGCCTGGCATCAAGCGCCACAGAGCGTGCATGGTGAGCTGTCAACTTCGACACTGTGCTACGGGCCTCCTCCAGCTCGTGCAAAGTCTCCTTGTTGGATGCCTCAGCAACTTCACTATTCAGTAAAGCTTGAGTAAGACGCTGTTTGAAGAGTCACAATTTCATCATGACCGTAATCATAAACAGAGCTAACCTTCTGAAGGACTGCGTTCTCCTGAACGAGTTCGGCGGCTCGAACATCCGCATCTGTATCCCGCCTCGAGATTTCACCACGGGATTCATCTGAAACCCCACGAGGTGTAGCATCGCTCAACTGCACGTGGATTAGTGAGGAAGCATTGCAGCAAGCAACCCAGAAACAACCTCGTGTTGTCGTACGTATGCCTCATGCCGCCGCAACAAGGCAGAACCAACTTCTGCGTGAAACATTTACGGTGCGGTATGGGCTCGCAGTTTCTGACTCACCGGCACTTAGGATGAGCCTACTCTCCAGCCTGCTCTTCAACGCTAACCAATTCTTTGTAGCTTCACATTCCTCTCCTCCACAACAGCAAAGCACATTCTGCTGAGGCTCGGGAGATGGTATGCGGGAAAAGTTATTCAAAGCAAGCGTGAGGTCGTCAATGGAGCTGGAGGTATGGTGCAGGGGACTTGCTAAGACGGGATCTGGGGTAGTTGCATGAGCCGCATCTAACATGCTCTGCATTGAGTGGCGCTTTATGCACTGAAAGTAATGACCCCTTTGGACTCGACAGCGTAATCACAAGCGGCGATGCTGTGGTACTCGGTCAAGGGAGCGGTCGTTATTAGGGACGCTAACGGAATTGGCAAGTGTTATTGTAAGACGCCGTGGGAATATAGTTCCAATTCACCGATCCGGGATGGGATGGGATGGGATAAAATTAGCTGACTACGTTACAAAAGGTAACTCAGGTATTAACAAAAGTAAATACCTCGCCAGCCCGAAGACATATAATGGAAATAAAGAAGAAAAAGACAAAATAACGCTAGGAAGATAACAAGTAACATAGGTGATGTGGTAGATCAAGAGACGAAGCTGCCGCAGAACGGCGCTGACCCCCTGCGTGTTTATACTCTCCCCAGATACGTCCAGCCAGTAAGATACACTGTTCATGCCACAAATTGACGACCTTGCGCACGAGAAGTGGGTAGTGGTGAGCGTCGGACAGATTAGAAACAGTGGGTACCAATCCAAGATAGAAATGTGACAGCGACTGCAGCCATATGGACGCATCATCCACAAAGAGACTTTTACCAATATGACGGATGTGATGTCGAATGTCATCAAATGAACGAGCTCCCTCTGCTGACCAGGACGACTGTGCACCATGCAAACAGACCTCCCGTACATGTGATGTGGTTTTGGCCTCAGACAGAAGTGCTTCGGTTTGTTGACAAACGTGCTGAGTGTAATGGTCTCATAGGGATTGGAAGCGATGACAGGAGACAAAGAGATGATGAGCAGTCTCGAGAGAGGCACCCAAAGCGACAGTATGGCATGGACCCATTGTGCTGCACAAACCGAGTTGCAGCTGTGTCCAATTGAGATGACTGAGCATACAACTGAACTACCGCAGAGAAGGCCGAGGGGGCTTTAGTGTACTGGTAAGAGGGCGGGGGGAGGGGATCATATAGAGATGGCAAGAGCACCATAGCAGGGAGAAAATGAGAGGAAGACAATAGCACATGAACAAATAAATGATGTACAATTGGAGAGGCAGCGGACTCAATGAGTCCAGTGTGTGTAGTGTAGAGGAAGAATGGATCGAAGGCAAAGGTAGGAACTGGAACTGGAAATGGACGTGGACAGACCTGAGCTGTGGACGCGAGGCGGTCAGCAATGTCGTTGGCACATGTGTCATCAGACATGACTGGCATGTGAGTGCAAGTAAATCGGAGATGGAATTTACTGAACAAGGAGCTGGTAATGTTATACAACCAACAATATAAGTACCTCGCTGGGAGGGCTGACCAGGAGTGAGGGTGGGTAGGACCATGTATCTCAGGTCTGAGCATGTGGAGGATGTTTTGATGATCAGTTAATAAAGTAACGTCGGGTGCCATGGAGGGGGCAAGCGTGGAGGTGATGAGTCCATACAGTTCGGTGTGAAGTATGGAAGCGCTGCAACCGAAAAAATCAAGACTTGCAGTCAAGGTGTGGGAGGAGGTGACAGAGGAGAAGGTGAGGGCATGGGGCTGGAGAGGATGGGGATCAATTGGCAACATAGAGCCATCTGAAGCATGCAAAGAAGGTGGGATCTGAGGTTGAGACAGGGGCACGAACAAGCTGCAGATGACTCCTTCAGCATGCATGCGTCACCATGAAGGGGGGAGCAACAGGGAGGCACACAAGGAGTCATTAGCAAGGTGGGAGTCACCACCCACGAAGAGATGAAACATGAGACAAACGGTTAGGGATGATATCCACTGTAAAAGTTGGCGTCCCTCCACAGCAGACAGCTCGTAGCATAAACAAGAAGGCGTGATGAGGGGTGATAAAAAGTTGGAGTTGAAACTGTCAGGAGGGTGTGAAGGGGGGAGGGCAAGATGCTTCAAGTGAGAAAAACCAGCATTAGCCATGCAAGTGACTGCATAAGGGGAAATTGGAAAGGATGAAGATGGACTAGCATGCAATAAGTGGCGCATTGACACATCACTGGTGAACAGGAAGCTGCAGTCAGAGGGAGGCAGGCTAATCTGCAAGGTTTGCAGCGACTCAGCTGCAACACACCAGGAGAGGGGTAGGGATGGCGAACGAAGATTGTGAGGATTATGGAGAGTAGGCATGAAGGGATAACGACATGTGTTCATCAAGCACATCCAGTCTGCAAGTGTCACCCGTGCCATGAGATGAAAGACTGGTAGGTGATGATTAAGGTCACAAAGAAGACCAGTTATCAATAAGGATGAATTTATTAGTGCCAGAGATGGAAATGCAAATCCGAGATTTGCTATAGGGAGAAAGAGTAAACAGGAATTGAAGTGATAAGGAAAACCGAGATATTGATGAACTTTGTGTGCCACCTCGAGGTCAAGTTGGTGGGCAAGTCGAGGGGGGAGTGGTTGTAGGGAAAGTAAGGGATGAATGTGAGAAATTAGACACTGAGAAACTATCCTTCTTAGAACAGTTAGAGAAAGTCGGACGGGAAGATTTGGAAAGGTGAAATTAGTGACAATGTCGGAGATGCGATTAAAGTGAGCAATATAGTCATTAACTGGAACACGGAGGAATTCAATATGAGAAGATGCCACTCGAACGTCATGATAGATGATATCTTTGGGGTCTAGAGAGGAAACGTTAATGGAGGGAAGGTTAATTGATGCTGGGCATGGGAGTACGTTAATGAGGAATGTGCATGATTTACCCCAGTTGGTTAGCCATCCATATGCTAGCTGAAAGCGCTCCATGGAAAGGCAGGAGTGTTGCAAATGTGGTAGAGATGGGGTTACTAGCAGGGAGTCGTCGGTAGCTTCACACATGGAAACATGAACCATGGAGTAGTCCCAGGGGGTGTGAGGGTCTGCCACCCACTGTTGCTGAGAGGTAACACACATGCTAGAATGGTCAGTGTGGGAGACGTCGGAGAGCCAATGATTTCTGAGAGCTGTTGTCAGGGTAGATTTTAGAGGTGAGAGAGGGCCACCTTGCTTGGTAACGCCTGACACTGTAATGGGGTCCGTGAGACCATAAGCGGTGCGAATGTAATAAGGGACGTCAAGCTGGGCCGACTTGTCAAAGTCAATGATCGATGATGGGAGACCAAAAGAAGTGATTGCATCATAGAAGCCTTGGGGCTCAAGATGGTCAAACCCCTTCATCTGATCACAGCAAAGGACATATAATGGCTGCAAGGTGTGGATGGACCAAGAGTGTAATTGAGATAGGAAGGACAGGAGGTCACGACCCTGAATGCCTGGTTGTGTTGCGACCTGACCCTGTGGTAGGACCTGGTGCTGGGCTAGATAGGGAACCAAGAGGTAGTTGAGCCATGCAAATGGTAGGTTGAGAATAAGATTGCTACAACAGATCCCTTGATAGTTGGATAGCTGGTGATGAGGACCCCTTTTATGAATAGTCGAAAGGTAAGTTGGTTTAACAGATGGCAGAAAATGACTGTGGACTACCTCATAGTTGAGGAGGTCCAGAACGGCCAACAGGGCAAAGTCAGACAATGCCTTTAACCACCACTTTTCCCAACCATCAGGACCTGGTGTGGGTCTCAGCTTGCCTTTATGAAGGAGGATGCGCAGGCATTCAAGGGACATGGGGCATGGCCATTGGAGTGGGTCAGCTGTAACACGATGACAAATGGCAAGAACGGATGGAGAGGTCATCCATGGCTTCTGGGAAGGGGGGCAGTCGGAGTGAGAGTAGAGACGGAGAAAGTATTGTCATGAAATCTCAGTGACATGAGTGGGATCTGTAAATAAAGCAGAGTCATTGTTGAGAGCAGACAGAGCTAGGGGTGGCCCTGGCTTAGGCGGTCTCTCATCCCGAAACAGAGTTTTGGCTGAGACCCCATGGGCCATGGAAGAGGTGACTGCGCCTGCTCTGGATGACATTCTTCTCCACAGTTCCTCACGCTCCGCACAGTACCATAGTTTTCCAAGGGACTGCTGAGTATGCTGGAGGAAGGCGACAAAGGACGGTAGGTCAAGCAATGGTGTACAAGTGTACAGGGGAGATCGACGGTAGGAGTCATAGAAAGCCCATACCCACGGATTGACACACTGGAAGGAGGAAAGGTAGCCACGCTTACATGCCGAGATCAGGTGCGCAACACATCGTAGTTGGAGGATAATTCCTCATATCTTGTCGTTATTAACATGCTGTTCTTGGACCCCTGGTGGCAGGGCAGAAAGCAGCTGAAATGAGGCAGCAGCGGCTTTACCTAGAGTTTCGGTCATGGCCCGGTACCTACTGTCAAACTCCTCATCATTGGAAATCGGATCCAAAGGATGATGAGAACCTTGAAGAAGGTTGTCCACCTGTTGGGCGAAGTCTGAGAGGCGATAGCGTTTCATGTTTGAAGGGACACCTGAAGCAGGTGGACACTTGAGGACAAGGGTAGGTAGGAGAAGATGGGATGCCACTGCTTGGTCGTAGCAGTGTTGGATCATAGAGAATCTGAAGGTGGAGAAGTATAGGGCAATGGTCGGTAGCTCCAATAAAGTCATCAACCACAGAAATGTTGGCAAAGCTGATGTGGAAAGGGGAATGAATCGCCCTATCAATGATGGAGTGACTGCGATTGTTGCTGAAAGTGAAGTGAGTGCGCGCATTGTTATTGCCCTGTAGAGACCAGACATCAATGCCGCCAGTGGAGGAAAGAAAGGCCCTGAGGGCAGAAGATGTGGGTGCTGAGAAAGTAGGAGAAGACACCTCCAAAGAACACAGCAAGGTGTTCATATCCCCGATAATGGACCACGACTTAGGTGCCACACGACATACAGCAGATAGTTGCTGCCAGAAAAGGGGTTGTATCCCAGGATCCCAGGGGGCATATACACCAATTGCACGCCTCGTCCTGAAGGGGCTGGCATAACAAGGTCAACCACAAGGACACGAGCTTGGAGGGCAGGGTAAGACTCGAGAGACACCTGTTGGGAATAGACAGTAGAGGACACGCCCAAAACAACACCCCATTTCCCTCCATGAGAGGGAGTGGAAAGCCCCGGGTTCTCAAAAACATGATAGGATGGGGTATGAACGTGCGAGGCCATAGGACGGGGAGACTTAGTTTCACTGATTAGCCAAATGGTAGGATGAAAATGCGAAATCATGTTAGAGATTGAGTGACACTTCAGTGGATCACCAAGACCATTTGAATTAATAGACAGAGCAGAGAAAGGAACAGATGATGCTACACTCGTCTGAACAAGAGAGAGGACAACCAACATGAGTAAAAGGGAACAAGGGGGCATACATGGGAGTCACCGGTTAGAAAGAGAAAGAAAGAAAAGTAAGAGAGACCCAGTTAAGAGAAGCCAAGTTAGAGGAAGCAAACTGGAGTAGAGAACTGGATTGTGAAGGAAATTAGAGGAAACCCACAGCAAAAACGTGGTGACAATAAGCACCAAGAACTGACCACCACCCTTCAAGAAAGGGAGGTGGCACAAATGAACATATATCCCACACTCCTTACTAACTTTCTTCGTTAAAGAATGGCAAGGAGTACAGAAAGAGAATCGTACCTCAACCATATCATCAGAAGCGTGCTGCTTACCCTTATGAGTCACAGGACCTGAACCCAAAGGCGCCCATCGTGAATCGCTTACTGACTGTAGACGAGGCCTAGGCATGCCACGGGACTCTCCCATGTCATCAGGAGAACAAGATCTGATGCGCGAGGGGTGTGAGGGGGGAGTCGAGGAGGGCAGGGCATCTGAAGTTGAGACCAGAGGTGGTGAAAGGACGGGGGAGGGTGAGATTGGAAGCGCCAAGCAATCATGGGCAGCAAGGGAAAGGCGCACGGCCTGTGTCTCCTTACAATCCTGCTCAATCTCGGCAGCGACAATGGAGCGACAGTCATTAGCGCATCCAAGGGCAGCCTGCAGACACTGGCGTGTGGGAAGGTCAGAGGTAGCAGCAAGCTGGTCTTGGTAGCAGTCACACTGAGCGTTCAAGCGGTCCTGTTCATTAGTGAGCAGAAGGAGATTCATACGGTAGTTGCTCAGTAAATACTGAGCAGACATCATTCCCAACAGAGTCTGATTATTCTGCTCAAGGTGCTGCTCAGCCTGAGAAATATGGTCAAACATTGTATTGAGTGTTGACGTGAATTGGCCGAACTCGGAACGAAAATAATCCAATTGAGGCTGAATAACATTTTCGGAAGTGGAGAAAGGCATAGGACGAGAAACTGGGTTGGGTGGAGCTCCCTGAGTGTTAAAAGAAAACAGGAGAGTTGGTTTGCCAACGGAGACTCCATAGAGAAACCAGTCCGTGGGAAGACCATTCTGGTTGTTGTGGAGAAAGGCTTGTGTGGAAGGCCAATCCCTTAACACGGCACAGTAGACGTCGTCCTCCAGTTCAACCCGGCTACCAACAATGACGTCATGACCGTACTGCTGACGGAGATGGGAGTTAAGGCTAGATTCCACATTTCCGAGGCTGGCTATGCCACCGATGGCGACCTCCCCACCATACAGTGGAATGACAAAGCGAGGACGTCCAGGGCACAAAGTGCATCCTCATAAAAAAGGTGGTTCTCTCATAATATGATCAACGTCGTCGCCGTTAAAGAGATCGAAGCTGAGGCATGTCTGAGAGGTAGACGGGGGATGGGTGGTCCGTTCCGCCATAATGGACATGCACTGAGCCTGGAACCATTCACAGAGGGGGTTGAGCATGGACTGGGCCTCACCATCACTTGGAAATACGAAGAACACACGGCGGGTACAGTCAGGCCCATTACATAATCTCCAGGTTGCCCGCAGGTCAGGCAGGGTGTTAAGTAAGAGGCGAAGATCCTCTAGTAAATCCGGACAGGGACTGGACACAGATGAGGAAAGAGAGATGAAGGCATAGTCTAGAGCCGATATAGCATCACCCCTCCATACGTTAACTGGTGGGAAAGTATGCTGGTTACAAAGGTCATTGAGAACATGAACCAGGTGGTCGCGGGCCGAATCAGGATTCTGATGGTCCAAACCAAATATGGTCAATTCAAACCCAACGGTCCCCATTGGACTACTCTCCTCATCAGCTAAAGAAGGAGAAAACCTATCGCGGTTCCCATAACTAATCTTTGGACGAGCTGGCAGGGGAGGTGGATGATACGAGGAGGGTTGAGTCAAAATAGGGGTAGAACGGGAGGTAGCCATTAACGCTTATTAGTTTGCTCTTCTTCTTGAAGTTAATATCGGAGATCCCGTATCACGTTAAGACAATAGGTTACTTTTCAGATTATTCGAGTTTAGCTTAGCTTAGTATACGTGAAGGTGAAGGTGAGGGTTGAGCAAGACAAACGGATGGCCAGTGGCCCCTCAGTGATGATGTAAGAGATCAGCAGGCGTGGGAATCTTGATCCGTGAGATGGTATTACATAAGGAATTACGTATTATGTATAAGCACAAGAAAAGACAAGTGCGGAAAATAAACTACAGTTGGCACCTTCGAAAAAAAAAAACTGTAAATCGCATTATTCTAGTCCCACTATCTTGAGAACCAATTCGGAAATCCAGGCAGCTATTTTGGCCCATTGTCCCCTGTTAGGGGGGAGGAATTGGAAGCTCGTGGTAAGTCCATCCATCCCCAGGTCCTCCAGGCGCTTCTTCAACCCATGTACTGAACTTCCGTCATCCGTAGTGCTGAGCGTAGACCTCGAGCTGCCTTGCACAGGGGATATAAAGAGGTGATCCTGAGACGCTCGGAAAATGCCCGAAACAGTCTTGATGATAGCAGCGTTTCCGGTTTTTGCAAAGGCATCCTCGATTCTGTCTTGCAATGATTCGTATCTGCGCCGACGATTCATGATCAAGCCAGGGGCAAAATCAAACACGAGGACTTACACCATAAATGGAAGATTTGGATGAGTACTGCCGACATCCAACAACAAATTGTATAGCATTTCCGTCTCAGCATTATCCCTCTGTGCTGTCGTAAGCATAGTCGTTGCGAACGTGACCGTCAGTAGCGCAACCGTGCTGTCGGTGACAGGAAGCATATCGACGGGCACTCGTGGAGCAAAGTCATTTTCGCCCACGGCGGTAGCGCCCTGCAAGTACCCCTCTGTACGACAGTCTTGGAGCAGTCTGACGTAGGAGTCGCGGGTGGTGGAAAACGGGATAAGCGCCACAAAGTATCCAAGGGCATCATGGCACAGCATAGTTTGGGAACCAGAATTACTGCAACGAACAGTGACCTTGAGTAAACTCCTTAGTACCATCTCTGCGGAAGATTTCAGTTGATTATGGCGAACACCCTTGAAGATGATCGCCGCGAGAGAGAAGGAGAAACTAGACTCGAATGATAGACACAACAGGCGGTCTAGTTGGCTGATGGTGTCTTCCAACTGAGTCCGTCCATCGAGCAGAACATTAGGAATGGTGGTGCCGTCAAATGCACCATGTTTCTCCAAAGTTTCGATTGTCGCGCGGAGTAGGTCAGCAGCTTCTGCGTAAAAGGCGATATAGCTGGACTGAAGAAGGGCAACGGCTAGCCAGAACAGTTGACATAGATAACTCGACCCTTCATCCAGGGCAGGGACGATTTTGCATATACACCGTAACATGGAGGCAACGGTTATCGTATCCGTTTCTGTGGACTGACCAAGAGCTTGCTTGAAAGCAACCAGCATTTGGTACACGAGATCGTCGTCAACGTCAGATGTTGCTAGGGTTCCGAGGACAAGGAACGCCCGGGACTGTATGACAGCAGGAAGCTGAAAAGCAGTGGACGTCGCCAAACTCATCCACCGCGCTCGCCAGACATTTAGAAGACCTGGAAGGGAGTGAGGTATGATCCTAGTGGACCAAACTTGGGCTTACCCTTAGAGCCTGAGGCAACTTCCATGATCTTGGCAAGTAGTAGTGTCAGCTCTTCATGCGAATCGATAGCTGCCTTGTCGTTTGGTGGGTCGTAATTGCAGTAATCACTTGTGCATGATTGCCGGGTGAGGCCAAAGAGTTGAAGCTTCTCAGCTGTCATCATGTCATCAACGAGGGCACGAAGATCGGGCCCACAGGGGTCATCGGCCCTTGCAAGCAGTAGGGATTGGAGGAAGTTCACAACAACCCCATAGATCGACTTGCGTACCAAAGTCTGCCCCGTTCCAGCCACAAGAGTGACGACATGGCAGATATCTGGGAAGTACAGTTGGTCGTGGAAAGCCTGCTTGGAGTAGTTACTGGCGACATGGGCAAAGCGTGCCAAAGTGGCTATTTCGCTCCAGTGAATATTTTCCGGCAGGGTTTTCGAAGGCTTAAGGGATGTCTTTCCGAGAACCTTACGAAGCTTCACGAAGATCTTACCCCGCATATTGATAGAGGAGAGGCCAGCTGCTGTCCGCACTATGGTTTCACACCTGCGTGAGCCTATACCACCGTCTGCCGCGGCGCGGATCAGTTCCTCCAGCACAATGTTCACTATTGACGAATCTTGTCTCCCAATCTCTGCCCAGATATGCTTATGGACCATTGATGATATCTGAAAAACCGTCAGTACCGGGGCGGGTTAGGACAGATCAACAACTACCTCGAGATCAGCGACAGTCAAGTCAATGAGTGAGCGAACACAATCCCGCAGACGGGCACCCGAATGTTCGTACAGCGAACTCGAGGGCGTGCAGAACAATGCCAGATTCCTCACCCATGGACTCATGTATTGCAAACAATTGATGCGTTGGGCCACCTTTGCCTTGTCCATTCCTGAGGCCATCACATTCACGAAATCTAGAGTGAGCTTTGGCGCAAAGTTCGCAAGGCGCTCGCTTAGGCTGATGACAAAGGTAGGAATGTCACCAGGTATGATGCCAGCTTTTCGAATGGTTCGCTAATTAGTAAATGTACGCCTCGCTGAATGTAGCACCACACCTTTGGAAGTGATAACCGGATTTTTGTCGTAGTTCAGATACGAGCAAATAGCACCCAATAGATCGTAAGCTGCACTACGGAGTTCTTCTACCTCCGAGTCAATATTGAGCATCCCAACATGGAGGAGGTTGGCGGATACGTTCGAAAACCTAGGGAACCTCTCCGAACTGAACGTATGATTGTCGCGAAGTTGACTCTTCGCGGCCCTGATAGACTGCGAACATCGGGTCAGTTTGATGTGTATTACGGACAACAGTGGCTGACCTTCACAATAGTGTCACGAGACTGCGAAGAAAAGTAGGATGTAGAGCTCTGTTTACTCAGGCGTATGATAAATTCGTTCGGGTCTAAACCAGTCGAGACGTTGTACACGTCGCTGACATCCGCAAGGGGGATGATCTCTGTGCATCTGCAAGACAAAGAAGGTGATATTACAACAGCTCGTATCTGCTAAGCGGTCAGTCCAGTCAAGACGTCTGATAAAGCCTCTCCTGACCGATGTTATGCGGATGTGTGTGACTGCAACTTCCATATTAACAGGCATGCGAATGTCGTGGGCTTGTCTCATCGTCACATCGGCAAAGAGCGAACTGCTTTCATCTTCCAACGAGGCTATACGAAGAAAAAGAAAAAGAAAAGAAAAATCAGAAGCAAAGTATCAATCAGACCGGTTCATACCAGGGTATTCGAGTACGGAGAGACATCCCTGAGGGACATGTTGCATCAAATCCCTAACTGACGGACAAATTTTCACACCAGATGAGAGAACCGTTCCTAGGCAACCGGTTATCATATGCACGAGAATAACCTGTAACAACATACCTGCCGATATATTGTACAATCGCCTTAGATACCGTTGCGTCAGTGAGTTGGCATTGAGTACATAGATATTAGTAAATCGTTGCCGAACGTCCGAAGGAATTAGTTGTGAACACGTATTCATCCACTGGACAGGGATCTCGGATGTCGACGTGAATGAAGTGCAATCCAGAATGATCTCATAATATCTCTGGTTATTTTCTGCACTAGTTAGGGTCTAACTTGCCGGTCAACTTGGGACTACATCGGAAGATAGCAGGCCGCACCTTCAAGATGTGATATATCAATAACTCGATATCAAGTGCTTCCACGTCTATTCTGCGGACGCGCAGCACAAAGATGGCAGGATGATCCTAGAAGCACGCGTAAGTAAGGGATCAAAGTTATATCGCTGACTGTACGCACCGTGGGGACGTCTGCCGGAACAAAAACTTCTCGGACTGAGTCGATGCTTCGGTGGGCACATCGATTCATCAAGCTGATAAAGTCGCGATGTTCGCGGCTGGGAAGCTGTGAGAAGCGAGGGACTTCAGGGGCTTCCTGGAGTTCCACCAGGAGGCTGCAAAGCTGGTCCCATGCGCGCTTCGCGCCAACAGTTGAGCTTTCCTCATTGGACGGCTTCACATAGCTCAGCAATTCCTTGCCAATTTTGTCGGCATGTTTGTCCAGGAAGCGATGCAGAACGATGGTATCTGTGTCATCGGCCGATGTACCCAGCCACTCACTTGACTGCTCCTCTGCAGCTGCAGCAGAATATTTCTGGGTGAGAGTTCAGGCCGGCTTAGCCCAGAAAGTAATATTAACGCTTCACCCACATTGACTTCGCTAAGATATCGCGTAACATTCGTAATATTTTGCTTCAGAAATTCGTTCAAAACAACCATGTGCGCCTCCTTGGCGAAGAAGATGTTGTTCGCTAGATTTTGAACAACCTTCGCTATTACCATCAAGCCACGGCGGGTGACTCCGTCATCTTTGGGCACTTCTACGTCGACCGTCTCAGGTGCGACGATAGCTGGCGAAATAAACCTGAGGCGAGGTTAGTAAGCAAATATACTTACAAAGTACGATGTACCGTAAGAATATAAAAGCCCCAAGTGCAGCAAATTTTGACTCCGGCCACACTTGATACACTGCCCTGGCAAGATGGGCACAGACCTCTCGGAACATTCTGAGGCGATGGAGCTTAAATGCGGAACGGACCAGTACATGCAATCACTTACGGCGGAAGGGCAGGTACCGACGCGCTGATAATATTCAGGAAGCTGGACGCGATGAATTCCACGTCCTTCTTATTTTGTTCCAACTTGTCAGGACTAACTCTGACAGGGTCAAGGTCATAAGCATGACCAGGGGGCATTGCTGTCATGGCATTAATTAAAGGTGAGATCAAGCTGCGCAGGTAGTTGTAGCCATGGATTCTGGCAAACGCAGAAAGGAACCGTGTACAGGTGGAGTTGCTTCTGAAGAGATCCGCATCACTCGCTAAGCCACGCTGTCAGTAATTGCATTCCATAGAGCAAAAAAAACTTCACATGTGTGGGCAATTTCCCGATCAATCATCGTCTTCAAAAGAGCCATCAAGGAGGCACGGGTATCGAAGATGTTCATCAGCACCGAAATCATCATGTCGACTTCATTAGGCGGACAGCATTCGCATATCACCATTGGGAGTACCGTCTGAAAATTAGTAAGTAATGGAGGAAGAGCAAGCAAGATAAAGGTACAACAGATCCTTTCACGAGCTACGTCACAAATCACGATAAGCTGGGGGAAAACACTGGTACTAGCAGTTCACATACCTCACGCAACTGGTTTCGTCGAGCTTGTAGTTCAAGGTTCCCTTGAGGTTCAAACTTGGTGCCCTTGCCTAATACGCGTGCGAAGACATGTACAAAGATCGTGCGCTTCCTGACATCACCATCGTACGCGGAAGTGATACAATGCTTGACACCGTTCTCAGAATTGGCAACCACCAAGTGGGACAAGCCCGTGATGGTGAGATCTCGCAAGTCAGCGTCTTTGTGAGCAGCTTGTGACTTCTAAACTTGGAATCAGTTACGAATAATCCTGTTCCGCAACTTTCTTTTTTACCTTCTGCAAGGAAGGAACATCGGACGAGCTATCCGAACTCTGACACGAGGTTGAGCGACAGCCAACCAAACATAAGTAAAGTAGCCTCACCAGCTTGTCTGGCTGACAGATCTCAAGAGCCCTCAAAAGTGCCTGTGAATATCTTATAAAAAGCCGGGATATCGCATGTTTCAAGTCATCGCCATCATGTGGCACATTGGTATCAATAGGCTGCAACTTGAGCCGGTCGAGAAGTTTGACAGTTGTCTTCAGGCAAGCCAGATTGATGTCATACTGAAGTAGCTTAGCATCTGCATCCCGAAGCTGCTAAGGATGTCGGAACGTCGTTCGAATTTTTACAAAGCAAGAAAAAACTAACCATGGCAGGGTCTTGGAACCACCCCATAAGGATGTCCACTATACGGTTGCGGGACATATCATCTTTCCGCAGAGTTAACGTATCATTACGTTCACAAACACTGTCGCAAAGCCCACAGAACTTGACACGCATGCGGTACGCGCCAGGGTCATCGAATCGGGAAATGAACTCAGCTAGAAGGGCCAGGATGGACCCTAGGTCGATGCTGAGAGTTTCGTCAGGTGGAGACTGAGCATTGTCGACGAGCATTTTCAGGGAAGTTAACAGCTACAAAAGGTTGTAAAAGATGAGTGACTACGAAGACAGCTTTGGGCAAACCTGTTCGAGGAACAAAGCATACTCTTCCTTGTAATCCATTCCTGCTCCCTCAGTGATATTACGAGTGATTCTGCATAATTGAAAGTCACGGCAAGGTCACTGATGAAGGAGGTCACTTACTCGTCGAGATGCTTAAAAAGTTTCGATAGCAGACGGGGGTTTAGCTCCGATCCAATGGCCTCCTTCGCCGTTTCACGAATGCGAGCATTTTCGTCGACAAGGGCAGCAGTTAGGAACTCGATGAAAGTATTGACCAATTCTTCTGGGTCACGCAATGCCCGCATCTCGTCGGGAAGGTATTCTCCCATAATTACAGCAGTTAGCGCAGTGGGAACGTGCCGCTCTTGAACGGTGGCACCGCCAAAGGAAGCCAAGAACAATGTCAGATATTTCCACTGATTGAATCTTTCCTGCAAGTGATCATCAGCACGGACCAAAAACAGTTCTATGACTAGATAACTTACGTCGAGAGATCGCGACTGTTCCTGTGGGGTCAAGTGATATTCATCAAACGCGGCAGAAGTGGCCAACGGGTTAGAAATGACAAGCTCTGACAGTCCGCTCCATCGCCAGAAGCATTCCTCCCAGACAGCAATATATATCGGAGAAGAGTATGCAATTAACCGCAGAAGTTTTCTGACGCGCTTCTGCTCTCGGACACGACCTATGATATCTCAGTACGAAGAACTCCATCTAATCACACAACTTACCAACAACAACAACACTCGGATCTCCAAGCTGCTCGTATATCGGATTTCGCTTCGAGCGTTCTTCTTCGCCAAGTCCCGTATTAATCGGAGCTTTGGGGTGGCGTTCCGCCTGTGCAATAGAACGAAGCCCCTGAGCGGCAAGCTGCGAAACTTCGCTATTTGCAGACGTAAGGGACACCAGGAACGCAATCTCTGCCAACGCAAATGCGGGTAAACGCTTCGCACTGAACTGCACTTTTGCTGCTCGGTCGCCCTGAACGAGACTGTAAGAGGTGATAGATTTTCCATGTCAACTCACATACTTCGCTCTTCCTGTAATAGGCCTCAAGAACCTGAGACGCGACACTTATCCACATCCTCTGATTGTCCGGCTCCAGCCTACTCATGAGAAGTTTCTTCGAGACACAGATCAATGTGACGGACCTATAACATAGGGTTCATACCAATAAGAAATGGCGGTAGCAGAACTTACAATAACCCCTCCATCCAAGATTCTAGCCTGTCATGAGAAGGATCGTTGGGATCCATGCGGAAGTATATATCCGTGAGCTGTTGAATAGTCATGGCTGCCCCGATCTTCACCGCTGTGTCTGCCTCCGAGTCCCAAATCCGGGCGGCTGTAGCAAGCCAGTCATGGAAATGAGAGCTGTCAATCTGTGAAATATAGTAATCTGGAGAAGCTCTCCACAACGTGAGAACCGCAATAAGTAACAAATCGGTGTCAGGAAGAGTCTCGGATGTGAAACGCTTCGCCTTGGGTCGATCTGCCGCTCTCCTCACAATACCGCCACTATCAATTTCACTACCGCGAATAGAGGCCACCTAAGGGAAAATGAGTCATCGAATTCCTCCGACAGGTTTCAAATTACCCCGTAAATAGCCCGCAGCCTAGGTCCAACGATACACTTTAGTTTATCCAGTGAGCCTTGCCACGGAAGTCGAGAAGCCTGATACGCCAAATTTACACTCTATTGAGGTTCCATGTTCGCCACACATACCTCAGAGGCGAGCGTTGTACAAGCCTTAATGGCGCAGATCTTGATGGCATCAGACCGTTCAGGGTCCAAACATGACGCAAATATCCGGAGTGACTCTTCTTCAGGCAAAAACCTAAAGGTGGTGACCAGCGCTTCGGCCCATGTCGCAACATCAACCTCTTCATAGGATTCCCAGAATGGCCGCTGCTTAGCCGAGCACAGGATGGCCCCCTATATTACCACTTCAGCAGCCTCCTAACAGGCAGGGATTGAAACACCCACCTTAACCTCGTGTGCAATATCCGCAGCGATATCCCTCACGGGCATCTCCCCCTCCGGAGATATCCTAAATCCTGCACGGCACATGTCGATGGCGCAAACGATCGCCACATCCGTTAACTTCGTGTTTGAGTGGAAATGGCGGAGAAGTTCTTCTACGAAACGTACGTCCTTATGGGGGGTGTTAATCGACACTGATGATACTTCACTGGTAAGCATACTTTGCGCTGGGTGGATGGCTTTTGCAGCACATTGAAGCTTGAGGTATGAGAAAGACTAGGAGTTTGATACTCCAAGCTCACGCGATCCGGTGATAGGCAAGCAAGGATTGTCAGTGTGGGCCACAGGGCACGCTCTCGTCCAGCTTCATTGGCCATATATAGCAAATCAAACACCCGTTCTGGTGCTCCCTCTAATCTACCCCTTGATCTAACCGCCTCATTGAACTCTTGCGGGTACAGATCGATCCAGTTCCACAACGCCATTCGGAGCGGAATCGCAACGGCGGCCTGTGCTTGCTTCTTCATGTTCACGAGTAAAGAAGATAACTCGTGGAGAACCTGAGTGAGTCGTGTCCTATCCATGGCACTATGCGTCATGAGCTGCAGGTCAACAGTGTCTGGGTTGTCATCTTGAGTGCTAGCCAAATGACGAATCTTCTGACGGATTCTACCGAAGACAATGGGCCAGTTCAATGCCGAGAGATGGAACACGATTCGGCCGGCGAACTTGCTTATGAGAAGGTTGAGAGCCAGTGTTGATTTTACGAGCGCCATATGTGTCCTCTCGAATTGAAAAGAACGAGTAAGGTACCGATGTCCCGAGCTAGCCGCGGACTGGAACGATGTGGACGAATTCTTGAACCTTAAACCAGGCTTGGATGTATCCGACATCGGGAATGGGACAGGTGGTCCGTTGACATTGGAAAATTCTTCGAATTCTGGAGAAGAGATGGGTAGATCGACAGATTCGAAATCACGTAATGAGGCATCAGGGGCCAAATTGGATGAAGACATCAAACGGCTGTCTGGAGGAGCAGTTTGACGTAAATATAGCACCATAACACTCAGAATGTACCGGGCACAGTTGTCGTCCAGAGGAAATGGTTCTGGTGCGGTAGGTGTAGTAGAAGAGAACTCTGACGGTGCGTGTGAACCCTTCCCGCTGTGTAGAGTGGTGCCCGAGTATTTGGGAGTACTAGCGTTATCACCTGTGCAAAGAGAAGGTGCTGCTCCTTTATTAGCATGCATACTTGACCTCGCAGTCTCATCCTGACGAGAGTTCCACCTGGAGGCCATCGTAACAGACAATATCTTTAGGATAAAAAGCTGTGACTGAAGTGCTTCAGTGGTCATATGCCCATCCTCGTCAATTTGCTTTTCTAAAGGTTAGTGAGTGGCAAGTTACCACACAAACCACTTACTTTCGCGAGGCGCTCGAGAAGTTCGCAGAGAGAGTACGCGATGATATCTAAAGAGTCGTGGGCGAGATCAACCAGGGCGTCGACCGCACTTTGCGTTGCAGTGTCTGCTTCGATAATGTCGAGAGCATGACCAGAATGCGACGGAAGCTACATGGTCGAGTCAACCCCGTCGTCGTGTAGGATGAAACGAAAACAGAAACCTTGTCCTTTATCCTATTTATCAGTGCCTGTACGATTCTCTGCTGCGGGGTTGCTGACGCAGCCGTGTAAGCTATGGAGGGAGGTTGGGGAAGACAAGTAGCAGTGAGCATGTGGTGAGAATCATTGCTTCTATGAGCTCTGGAGGAGACGCTTGGGACCGGATTAGAGTGACCCGCCGAGGCAGATGGTCGGCGAGCAGGCATGACTCCAATGAAGGCCAGTGCTGAGTTCACAAAGGAAAAGAAGTACGGTAGGTACGCAGTGTGGTGAGACGCTACACGCTCAACAAACTGACGCTATTATATAAGCACATGACCGCGTTGGTACGGAGGCTTGGCGGCATCATGAGTACTGGAATAACACTACAGTACATAGGAAGGATGTCGTCAAACGACGTTTAGCGATTACTGTACTATCAGTGCGAGATGTTCCCGAGCGTTGGAGGGGGAGAACTAGAAGCACACACTGGATACGACCGGTCTGTTTTTACAGCGCGTGGGACATGCAGCATTGAACAAGGCACGGACAGTGGCTGCCAGCGCGGCCCTTGCCCGATGACTTTGCATGACCATCATGCATATGGATGGTGGTCAACATGAAAAAAAAATCGCTCACTGGGGACAAAAACCAATGTTTAGTAAATAGAACATTGCAAAAACAGATACTATGTTTCAAAATACAAAGAGAACATGGTAAAATCATTCAATCTTCTTAAACATAGTATCTGTTTCTTTCATGTTCTTTCAATGATTGTGGCTCAAACATTAGATAATGCGTCCAGAGGCTGTTTATTTACTTAGTCAGGAATCACTAGTAACGACATCACAGCCACGCGTACTACCAATGTTAATGCGGACCGGTAGTCCACGTAAATATTAGGACTGATCGACACGATGAACCATTGTTCGATATTTCGAGCAATTAAACAAGGGGCGTCGTCGATATCAAAGTGTTACTGTGGGTCGGAATGGTTCATTTCATCTCTCGCAAGGGAAGGTGCACGACGCTGACGTTGAGTACCTGTCAGTACTCGGCCGTCCTTTCTTTTCTGCTATTCCTTCACATGTTAAATCCGATTCGCTTTCTATTATCCGCCTTGGAGATTGAACAGTGGGTCGGATTCCACAGATCATGCTTGGAGGCTTTTGGAGGGCATTGTTCCTGCAACTCTCGGGCTAAGTGTACACGCTCCCTGTGACATTATCATGATGACCTCTCCCACGCAATTGACACTCCGCGGGTGACTAAACACGAGGCGGAAGCTGAAGCTTAGTGATGTGTAAGGCCGTGCCCAGAATCTTTGGTCTGCATTCTCTTTTGTGTGTTTTGCGTCGAATAAAGAACATTGGCAGTGTTTATCTAATATCCTCCACAGTCTCGCTGTCCTGTAACCCCTGTCTATGTTAGCACGCCAAAGTACCGTAAATAAACGGATCGCTGCACTATTTGCGGGGTAAGTAGCATCCAGGTCCAAATTGGCTTAGCTTGGTGAGAATACTGGTAGCTTAAGGCAAGTTATTGATGCCGTGGATGTTGTTCAGTGAGGACTAGTGGTAGGAAGGGTGGAAGTGTCTTTGCTATGGTTCCATTAATGGGTAGCAGTAGACTGCCGACTAGAAGTAGACGAATACACAAAGGAGCTGCATACATATCTCAAGTAACGAGAAGATACAAAATAGAAGAACCAGTAACATCGTACCAACGCTAACATGTTGGCGGCCACCCACAGTTTATACATCTTCTACACTCGATAGAAGACCAGCGCGCCCCGCGGCATTGATACCTTCCCCAGTTTCGTCACGGAGGGCAGTGCCTGGGCCAGAGGCAAACTGATTTGATCCCCCTGCCAGCTGACCCGTAATGTCACTCTGGAGTTGCATAGGAACAAACACGACCTTCGAACCAGCGCTCCTCGCCATCTGCTGGAGGGCCTCGAGTTGACGAATTTGCATGGCAGCAGGTGATGCGAGGATATCAGCAGCTTGACGCATGAGACGAGCTGCATCGACCTCGGCACGCGCAGCAATGACCTTAGATTCACCAATACGCTTTTGTTGGGCGGCGGAAGAGAGAGAAGCAGCGACGTCTGGGCTAAAGACAATGTCCTTGATGAGAATGCCTTCGATGGCGACTCCCCACTTGTCGGCAATATCGCCTACAATCTCTGCAATCTCGAACGCGATTGCCTCCCGTTCCGTGACAACGCTCTGCACAGCACGGGCGCCGACAACGTGCCGCAAAGTTGTCTGAGCACGCTCAATCAGAGCTTGGCGAAGATCGCTGATACCAAAGGCAGCACGATACGGGTTCGTAATCTGGAAATAAATAACGGAGTCGCTGTATGACGTCAGTGACTCAACCAGACCGCCACCTGAGCTGGAGCTTACATCTCAACGTTGACATTGTCCCGAGTGATGACTGTTTGCCTGCCAATGGAAATTATCTGGATCTTGACGTCCACTACACGGATGTTCTCCGTACAGACATTAACCTGCACAAGGCCAGGATCCACGGATTTGTAGAACTGTCCGAAACGTGTGATCAAGCCCACCGAGCCTAATTAAATCCATAAAAACGGGGTGAACTGCATGCGAACCATGACAGATACCTTGCTGAACATTGCGGAATGGATTTGGGCATGGGCAACAAGGGACTGCTCCGAGGCATCCTACAACGGAGCCCAGTCCATGAATGAACGAACCGTATGCACCATGCTTCACCTACATAAAGTGAACATCAGAAAATCCAAATCGTCTGCACCTAAAATGATCGCACCTCGCCAGTGCCAAGATCCTGTGCATACGAGGGCTAGAAGTGTGGTCATCAGGGCCACCGTTGAATTCGAGTTACCACGCTTGCATACCTGCAACTCGCTGGCCCTCAAAGGCTGTACGGTGATCATGTGCGGGTTCCCATGTACGCCTACGCGCTTGGCTGGCACATCCTCTGTTACTAAATGCGTTTCCTGGATGCATCTTCAACAGTGACGAACGTAACTTACCGTGGGGAGCAGTGTGGTCCACGACATTTCCGTGAGATGATCCAGAACCACCAGGCGATGGCACACGATGCTTGCGGTCGCTTTCTTGCAGTGCATTGGTCGACATGATACGAATACTATGGAGACAACAACAGGAGACGCTCAGATTATATAGGAGGTACTGCAGTGAAAGGCGGTGAGAGGGTCAGCCGCGATATGGTTGCTTAATAATCAGTACGACATGTGACATGTGACCGGTGACTATGACTACCCGTCATTGTCAACCTGCTTAGGTTCAAACCGCCATTGTAATAGTATCCCGATTCAAAAGAAAGGGTGCGTTGTTTCAGCCGTAGGTTCATTGAGCGTTGGCGGACATCCGAGGGTCCACAGCAAATACAGGATACGCTACATAGCAGTGCTTTCTCTCTGGAAATTCGGCGCAGTCAGTGTGACAACCGAAGTGGCACTGTTGTTGAACTTAACAGCCCCTGGAAACATCAAACACCGTTCATCCTTGCAGCAGGCGACATGAAGTACTGGCTCATGAAAGCGGAGCCTAATTCACGCATCGTCAAGGGAAAGGACGTCAAGGTATGTGTGATACTTTCTGTGTGACCGAATACAACTTGCTTCTTACCCATCTACCAGTTTAGTGTTGACGACTTCGAGGCTGTGGGGACCACTGCATGGGAGGGAGTTCGCAATTTCGAAGCAAGAAATCTGATGAAAGACATGTCAACTGGAGACAAGGTAGGTCCGAAACGTTTATCATGTCGTCCCGAAATGGCCAGCGGGTGTAGGTGCTGTTCTATCACTCGAACTGCAAGAATCCGGGTGGGTGTGCTTATCCTGACCAACGACTACCCTTTCCGATGCTAAGGTTTGGTGGCTCAGGCATCGCAGGCTTCGCGGAGGTATGCTGCGGATCTATTATCCTTTCGATCAGCCCTGATTTCAAGTGCCGTTGCATAGGTATGCAAAGAGACATATCCAGATTGTGGGTACCTCAATTTATCTTCGGCATTCCACTGACCAGTCTCGGCGTGGTAGACACCGCATGGGACAGGTTTGTTTATTGTTGCGAACTCTTCCTCATATTTGAAATACCGTTGAACTCAAAGTTCGCATCCGTACTATGATCCAGTGAGGTGTTTGTTTTTCAAGTGTTCTGGGTCGTTTAAAAAAGCAACAGAAAACGAACAAGGAAACACCAAAGTGGTTCATGGTAGATGTGAAGTTTGTATTCCGCGCTCCACACTTTGTGTCCTTATCTTTGTTGCGTCGCATCGCCGCTGTATCGTCACATGACACTCTGGAAGCAGTTGCGTATGTTGGGTCGGATGGGCTAAAAGCCATCAAAGGTCCGTCAGCTTGTCTGAGCTGAGTCTGTATGTACTTTTTCAGGTGTTGTCCCACAGAGATGGCACTGCTTAATCGTGGCCGTCTGAGTGTCCAGAGGGTATCTGAAGCATGTTGGACTGCCATCGAGGAAATGGCCAGAAGAGGTGGTTGGGGAGACACGTCTTTTTCTCAGAAGGTCAAGGCGACGTCCATAAAAAGTGACCGCACGAGGAAAATAGCGGAACAGGACTCCCAAGAAGAACTCAAGGATGGAACCGGGAGGAGCACTGCTTCAGATGGGCCCGGATTGGAAAGCCGCTGGGGCACGAGTAGGAGAGGATGCAAAAGGAAAGAATCGGATGGAGATACGATCAACGCTCGTCGCAAGTCAGCGCGGACGAAATAGAAGCTCGCTCACGCCCTACCCGTCGATTTACAAAATCATCAACCTGTTGATACCCATGTGTTGTCCCTGCAACCGTTCTCTGACAGGAAAGTTCCGCCTTCGACGGTGTGCTCTTCTGGAATGAATTCCACGGAATAATTATGTAAAGATCTCTAGTTATATACTATGGGCCGACATTAGAAGGAAACCAACGTCCATCAGCTTGAGCCTTTGCTGCCAGAAGTTCTGTAGCATTGACTGTTGGGGGCAGTTCACCCTAAGGGATGACCAAAGAGTGAACAACATCCGTTTTCTTACCTCTCGGGGATTTCAGCCGAACAACCATTTCAACGACTCATCAGAGTGTGCGCTCGCTGTTGTGAGCGTGCAGCGCCGTCTCGGTTTTCGGAGTTTTCTGTTAATCGTCGTCATCAACTCATAAATCGCAATGTGCGCTTTGGCGTGCATCGTGAAACCTCTGGCTTACATATCACTTCCACTCGTCGTCTTCCGATCCATCGCTTCTAACTCTCCAACTGGGCGTTATTATTGGAGGCTGACTGTTTTTCTCGGTAGCTTGGTAGTAGCATCCACATGGGGCGTTGTAGTGGCCGTTGGCATGACCTTGGTCGGTCGCCGAAACGATGTCAACTATGTCGTCGCTCGCACTTTCTATGCTGTTGCTAGCTATGCACTTGACATCACAGTGGAGCTACATGGGGAGGAGCATTTGGAAACTCGACCTGCCATTATAGTAGGCAATCACCAGAGCATGCTTGATATTTTATATCTGGGAAGGTCAGTACCTTAGGTCAAAACCCGTTTCCCGTCACTTTCTAGTCCACCATTTACTTTCATGCAGAATGTTTCCCCAGAGGGCAGCCATTACGGCGAAGAGGGAATTGCAATGGACTCCGCTGGGTCCTTGGATGTTTATGTCCGGTGCTGTATTCATCGACCGTGGCAATACCTCCAAAGCCCGCATGTCCCTGGAGGCTGCAGGAGAGAAGGTCAAGTCCAAACGTATCTCACTCATGATGTACCCCGAAGGTACACGACATTGTCAAGAAGAGCCCTCCCTTCTTCCCTTCAAGAAGGGAGCATTCCACTTGGCTATTCAAGCTGGGATACCAATAATACCCGTTGTCTGCGAAAATTATTGGAGAATCTACCGTAAAGGTGTTTTCGATACAGGGACCATCAAGCTGAAAGGTATGTTGTCGTTATGAGTCCGCCTCTATTGCCGCTCAACGTTATCATCCATCGCCTTTTGGAAACAGTTCTCCCACCGATACCAACTGCTGGTTTGACCATGGCAGATGTTTCTGAACTTGCGGCTCGTGTACGGAATCAGATGCTGGATACTTTACGTGAAATCTCGGCAAAGGTGGCGATAACACAAGAATCAAGTGAGATCCAGCAACCGACGCCGGAAGAGCCTTCCTCGACAAAGGACGAGGATCTACCGATTGTGAGCAACATAGTTTTACCGGTTGTGCCGGAAACGCCGAGCGAGGCGGCAAGCGAGTGTAGCGAGGTCGTCAAAGTCACAAGGAGTTTGAGATTGGACGGGAGTGTGAGCGAGTATGGGGGGGAAACGGACGATGAAGGCAATGTCCTAGTTGGGCGACGGGACCATTGATATTTGGTCATAACGATATTCACATCGTAACGAGATTTTGATACCATTGATTATGTAGCGGCTATTACTTACATGTCCAAGTCTGGGCCAATCCTGATGCTGGCAGACACATATACTCTACCCCGCTTGAAGTGGTTTATTACGCCGATGTCCTCTTTTGGGAGGTCAATTTGTCGCTAGGACCATTCCCGTTCACGTCGCGCCTGCTTGAATCATGTCCTCGGCTTCTCTTGCGCATTTCTCCGTTTGACAATAATTCGCCAGCGAAGCAAGTCGTGTGGTAATTTCATGAACCAGATTAGCTGATTTGTTTTTTGGGGTTCGGAACGGAGGATCCTTGAGGGGGCATGTATCATGTAAGAGGGTCAGCTCCTTCCCAAATCAAATCCACTCACTGATACAGTTGTGCCAAGGCAGCAGTACTGAAGATCTATTCTCCAGTACCTCGGGAAGTACAAACGCTGATTATCGGAACTCAAGGCACCCAGCATGCTTACATACTCTAGTAGGTCTCCTTGCTATCACACGTGTCCCGGCGAGTCGGCAGGGCGGGGTTGGTTTTGTGTCTAAACGATCTGTATCGCCTTCCATCGTGGGCGGTTTCATTTTTTTTTTCCCTACTTCTCCGCACTCCTATTACTAACGGAATATTATATAGTCATTCGGCTAGTGCCTGCTAGGGCGGGTATATAAGGCCCCCATTCTCCTCAAACCGTGCATTGATTCCCGCTCCATCTCTTACATAGCACCAGCATTTAGTCAATCTTAATTCTCACCTTCATGGCTGCACGAGTTCTGCCGGGTAAGAACCGGATCTCTTCCGTCGCTGCTTCATGTCTTACCTTACTTCTGTCTTACAGAATGCTGGGGCCACCGCGGGGTACGTGCCGAGCAATTGTTATCTTCGCAAGTGCCATATACCATCCATCATTCAGGCTTCCGCAACATTTCCTGAGAATACGCTCGCTAGCTTTGAAGCCGCCATCCGTGATGGGGCCGAGGGCATCGAGAGCGGTACTTCATAACCTTGCCCTTGATCCTTTCCCGTAACCTGTATCTCAGACGTACACGTCTCATTGGATGGCGTCGTCATAATGTTTCACGACCCAGGTGAGTTCATTGGTGCGTTTCTACTTTCCCTATTTGGTAACCAGACGAATGTGCGTGCTCCTCACTGTATAGTTCTGGAGAGAACCACTGGGTGCAAAGGTAACATTAATCTGCTTTGGTCATGCACGTTCGTGGGCTGAAAGTGATCCACTATCAGGTGTAATTAGAGAGCGGAAATGGTATGGTGATGACGGGATGGAGCGCCTCCTTACTATTAAGGAACCACGGCAGCCCATCCCCACCTTTGCGGAAACCATCACCTTGCTAATGAAGGTGTGTACTATGAATATATGACTCGTGCGCTCACGGATCGCCTGGCATTGGCTGCTGTTCTCGTCATTAGCCAGAGAACCAACACGTCAAGTTCAACGTTGACGTCAAGGCCCAGAATGATCCGGACCGATTGTTTTTACTTATGCATGATATTATCTCGGCACAGCCCGAATGGGAAACTAAACTTGCCCCTCGTATTCTACTTGGCCTTTGGCACCCACGGTTCGTTGCCTTTGCCAAAGCGAGGCTACCTTATTGTCGGCGGTCCCATATTGGTGTTAGCACCGCTCTTGCTCGCAAATATTTCTGGAATGATGTTGAGGTTTTCTCCATGGCTTTTGCATCGCTGGCAAGTGCGGATGGGTCTAAGTATATCTCCATATTTCCCTGCTACCTTCCAGACTTCCAAATATGTTCTATGTCTTCAGATTCCGGGAAGAATGTAAGGCCGCAGGCAAGCGAGTGATGGTATGGACTGTCAATAAGCCGGAGCACATGATGGAGGTGAGTGATTCTACTGAATCTCGTGGACACGGATAGCTCATTGATTGCGTCAGGCTGTTCGATGGGGTGTCGATGTTGTGCTTACCGATGTCACGCAGAAATGGCTGGAGCTTAGGGGAGCGTTACAGGGTACGTGGAATTGACATCGGTAACAGCAGCCTTACTGAGTGTATTGCAGTTGACTACGATGCCATGCTTTCCCGGTACGGCCGGCTCTTCCTCTGGACGACGTGGCAGTTCTACTTTCCAGCCATATTTTCCTGGGAAAGAGTCACGAGAATGTACCTCGAGAGTGCTGCAGGCCCTTTCGACCATTTTGTGCTCCCCGAGCCGACAACTATAACTTCGAGGATAGCGTAGAAGCAAACTGAAATCGCAAACTTGGAACGGGAATAACTAATGTCACCTTTGGTATAGACTATCACTTCTTTGGTACAATGGTGTTATTACACGGGTTCATACATAAATATCCTTGCCAATCGTTAATACATGCAATGAAAGTAAGCGTGTTCTGTTCGTTGCAGCTTTCGTCCTTGTGGTTGCCGGAGTCGGAGCGTGGTCAAGCAACACTTCGGTAATTATGTAAAACAAGATGACGTTGCTTAGTCAGCCTGACATGAATCAAATGCTGTATTATGGGTCTCCAATCCGCAATTAGCCTCTCACTTCTACACGCTATAGTCGGTAAGTAACCGCTGCTGACTCGACGCTCAGCGGCAACCGTCTCATCCGCTGCCCTCGCGCGCTCCCTTCTTAGCTGCTAACCATGACGAACGCTTACCACAATCCTCATCTGCCACCCCGTAGATCGCATCGCAAGCGCTTTTCTGTCTCCAGGTTGTCTTCCGAAACAGTCCAGACTCTACCGGAATACTCCTCTCCGCCTCGTTGGGCTATCCCAGTCAAGCCATTCCTACTAGAGGGGGAAGAATCCGACAGGCCACCAGATTATCCCAGTGCAGTAGATGAAGCCGACGCGGATACAGAGGAGGATTGCAACCATCCCGATGTGTTCTCGATGCGTCGGTCACCGCCACATACTCGCAGGCGAAAACGTGCTCTGCCATCACGTCCGCCGACGGATCCCTTCCTTGACACTCTACTGGAACGCAGCGTCCACGCGCTCGAGTTGTCCAACACATTGCTCCAGAGTTCGATGTCCACGCAGACAAGCTTGTCCACACTCCTTTCACCTGCGGAAACTGAGCCTGACCGCTCCCTGGAAGTGCGTGCACGGAACTTATCCACTCGTATTAGAGTCAACAGCGGGTTACATGCAACGTGGATGGACCACCTGGAGGACATATCCGAAGACGTAGATAAGCTATTGGATGATAATGTCTCATTCATTGATGACGGTGCGGTGAGCCGCAGTCTTCCGACACCCACAGCGCCACGATTACGACATCGAAGCAAACCGTCGTTACTGGAGCTCAATGGGGCATCGTCCAGCTTATCACAGCTGCAGTATTCACTCCCAGCACGCGACAATCTTATTGCTCCCGCTCCAAGAGCGCTCACGCAGTACGTCGAGTCATCGACGGATCCCGAACTTATAATACTTCCATCCACACTTGGTATCCGCTCTTTTCCATCCACACACCCTGCTAATTTGCGAGAGCATTTACCCGGACCCCCCACACAGACAACGCCATCTCCCTCCTCCAGCTCACCCTCCGGAAATGAAGCAGATATCTCGCTATCAGCTTACCACCTCCTTACTAGTCTTGTGAAACGACCCGAGGTCTCCTCTCAAGCTCCCTCTCGACTGTTTGGCTTGCCTTCGAGGCGCGGGTCAACCGGTGCTACAAGTACAGAAAGGGGACCAACGGTGTCTTCGCCATCGTCCGTGCGAACAATACGATCGTGCACCGGTGACCGATGTCGGCCGCGAACACGACCATCTACACCCCGATCTCGTTCCATGTCGCCGAAGCGACAAGCGCCGCTACCTCCACGATCCATAATACCACCACTAGATTCACTATCGGTGTCATCCTCGGAGTCCGCCGCGTCCTCCGATCATCCTACCGGTTATCGCGCAGTGCAATCTCTCCGCAAAATTCTGGAAAAGCAACCATCATATGTTTCCGAGGGTGACGACTCTCGAAAGAGGCAGTGCCACCGCCGTATACGAAGTTTCCAACCTGTGACACCTCCCCCTCCGCCAGTATCAGCTGCGTCAAATGCCACAGCATCTGTGTCCCGTCTCTTCACAAAAGGTCGACATTCTCTGTCCACACGGCCTCCATCCCCTCCCGCGCACTCTTCTCTGAAACTGCGTTCCGTACCCCCAACTCCTGCCCCGTCTCCAAGCTCTGTAAGTTTGGTGGATTTGTTTGGGAATGGCGTAGCCAAAGGGTTTGGCAGCGGCCGGTCGTCAGGTGCAAGCACACCGAAGCGCATCAGCTTTGCAAAGCTGCCCGAGTCTTACTCTAGCTTGCGGCCCAGTAACTCGAAGCTCCGGGATAAAAAGGGCAAAAAGAGGACTAAAGTAGAGCAAGGGAAGGCAGCGGAGGGAGAAGGTTCTGGCTGGTTTCAGACTTGGTTAGGAGTTGGACCATCCCCTTGGGGAGCTCAAGAGGAGAGGATCGAGGAGAGGATGACAAGGGGCTGGGGAGCCAGGCCCGGATATGGAACGATAGACGACTGGGCTGTATAGAGCTTCGACATTCAGGGACTTCTGACTGATCACGTAAGTTATACGGATACATGCGGGCTTGTACTATGTTTCGCGTTCACAGTGTGCTCAGTTATTGCGTTCTATATCCCACCTCTAAGTACCTATCGCTAACGGGGCTATGATGTATTCTGGAACATGTTTCCACTAGATGGATCCGTATCATCACGAAAGAACAGGCATAGTTTGCATAAGATGTGGTAAATACATATGGGATGCATAGGGGGGGCATAATGGAGCATAGATTTTACAAACAATGTCCGCAGCGTACACCTCGTTGTGCTTCCTCTGAATGCTTGTCTGAATCGCTACAAATATTTGAACCCGAGAGCGACAACGAGGCCGCCCACGAGACTAGCAAACACAACTTCGAGAATTCCATTCCGCTTGGCCATTTGCTCGTCGAAAACGAGGGTTCCAGGCATGCCTCGCTGCTGGCAATCGAGGGCGTACCTGAGGTCGTCTTCACGGTCACTAACGAGGACCCACACCGTGCCATTTGCTTTCTCGCGTGGAAGCTTGGCAGTGCCCGGATAGCTAGGAGGGGCATCGATGATACACACGTGCTTGCCCTCTTCCTCGGCAGTGTGCGTAACTTTGGGTATGTCTCCACGGCGCGTGCGGAACACTTTGAAGAGGGGGGTACTGGCCCGAAGAACACCGGAAAGGTTGTCATTGGAATCAGAAGAATGTGACCATGGGCTCCAAGAACGAGGTGATTGAGTGTCCATAGGCGTGGGGGTGAACCCACTGAAATAATCACTCTGCGTGGACCCCAAATCGTCGTCATCGTCATTCCCAACTCCCCACAGGGCTTCATTGTCGTCATTGAACTCTTGCTTGACTTCTTGGAGAGTAGTGCTGCTGGCGAAACGATCCCCCTGGATGCTGGCTTGGTATTCCGTGTTGAGCTCGGTTGGCGTGAGGGAACCCCTTTCCAACTGGGCAGGGGTACCGAACCCAAGATGGCGCGGTGGGGACTTCCAGTTGGGATTTTTCCAGTGCCAACTGTTTCCCGGAGGAGGCTTGAATGTTGGTGTATAAGCAGGGGGAGGGACTGGACACGGAGAAGGGGACTGAGACACGGGGGGAGACGGGAGCGGTGTGGAACTTAAGTGGCTCCGGGTCGATAGCGATTCGGCGACGCTAGCCTCAGGTGCAGCGCGGTCCTTGTCCGTGCTAGTGGTGGAAATAGAAGAATCGGGGCATATGAATCTGCCTCTGCCTTTCCGTGTATGACCTTGCATCATCGTCCCACACTGGTGGCACTGGGGACGTTTCCTACTGCTAGTCATTTCGATGGGCAGAGAGAAAGAGCTCAGGTGTGCCGGAAGGCAATGATTGTTATTCTGCTGAAAGATAAATATATGAACCTCGAAGTGAAGGAAGCGTTGTCTCGCTTACCCGCTACAATCCTAAACTTGGATGTCAACGGGGCGTCTGTTCAACTGCCTCTGGATTTATATCACTGGTGATCATCAACACTCGCAAGAGACAACATTATTTCTGAGCCAAAAGAACAAGACCGCACTGATAACCATGAAGGTCGAGAGGGAATGATGAACGGAGTCGATCAACATCCACTAAGGAGACATCAAAGACAAGGTGGCCTTGTATTGTGCACCTAGATGCCTTGTCTTCGTGCATTTGTTGCCAGGGCTTGCGCTTGTTGGACTTAGCGAGCAAGCGCCAAAGTAACACCAGAGAACAAGGTATCACCGCACACGAACCCCGCATACGTAATGGACACGGCGGGATAAATTATGCACCTTCGCGTAGTCGCAACCTGAAGCACGGTTTTTCACTGCAGCATACAGATAAAGAGAATAGTACAATACATCATATGCGAGGAGCGATTGCTGAATCCACCACCATACGCCACCGAAAAAAAAAACGAGCGTAGCAGTGGCACACGAGTGAACTCATGACATTCGCTTCACCAGCCAGGTGCAGCCCAAGTGTACCAAAGGAATAAAACAAGGGCCATAAGATATGATGGAACCTTAAGAGTCTGAGCTGCATCCTCGACATCCTATGGTTAATGGTCATGATTAGCTACGAATGGTTCTCCCACGGCAAGGAAAGTAGACGGACCACAGTGGACACACTCCACAACAGTGCCAGGACGAATCTGAGCCTTTGGTACACGACAGATGCACGTTGATCCTTGATAGTTCATGTCCTAAACTCAGTTCAGCATAACGCATTCGGTTAACGTTGTACATGACAACGTACCCTTGTTTGGATACATCGCAAGCAGCACAACTTTTCGTAGCCTGTTTTCTTCCATTTGGCAATCAAACTGATTTTGTCAGCGGGCGTATAGCTGTGGGATGCAAGAGGCTGACTTTGCATCTGCGTAGCCTTCCTTCAGCAGCCAATCGTAAAGCTCCTTCGAAATAGCTTCACGCTTGTAGTAAAGCTCATATATATATCGCGAACGGGAGTGCGAGATACGCATGATAGGCCAGAGCGACTCCGCCTTGCGTTTGCCTTCGTGGGACTCATTTTCGGCGTCTCTCATCTTCTTCGCATAGTCGTCCAGAATCTGCAGAAATTGAGCACAGCTGTACAAGAATCAGCGAGATACTGACGCTCTCGATATCTTCGTAACCTTCTGGAGGTCTCTTTGTCCTGCTTGTTCGTATCTTGGGCATGGTGAACGACGGCAAAGGCACTAGGAAACACGTTGGTATGAAACCTGACCTGCTTACTAAGATTCCTGTGTCGTTTCTTCTTAGCGTTCTTCCAGGTCGAGACTAACAGTTACTTAGCATCAAACATTTAGCCAGCAGAAAACAGTAACTTTTTTGATCCATTTTTACGTATCCAAGCTGCTTTAACTTGTTGGTTCATCTTGCAGACTCGGAGTTCTAGCCAAGCGACTTGCGGTGAGTCTTCGTTTACGTGTGGGTAAGATTAATTCGAGAGAATGGCTTCTCTGACTTTGCGGTGGCCTATCCCCAGTTAGAGCTAGGGCGATACGGTCTCGCAAGGTCGCCGCCTGGCCAGCCCTTGTCCCTTTCCCTTCATGATATTCTGATGTGATAGGTAATCCTCACTGCGCCCATAATGCAAAGGCCATGCGGACGTTGCATAGCCGCTTTCTTATTGGGAAAGCCAATGAAAATGGCTTTGCACCCCACTCAAACCAGCCATTTGGCACAGCACCGGTTTTTCATTAGGATTCCTTGCGCAACATATGTTTTGCGAGTATTCCGCCGAGAACGATTCTTGTTGTCGGACCAAAATGCACAGCCCCAGCGACTCTTCTGCTTGAGTTGCTGTGCACCGACGTCGTGCACACCTGCGCCGCATCTCGTTGCTTGACGCATGCCAGAACCAAACGTCACGCTCTTGGCCATTTCCAAGTGAGGTGCTTGCGTCTTGCAGGCAATGGTGGAGCTCACCAAGACGGCGACTTTGAACTTTCATGCTCCACCGATCAGGGGAAAGCTGCCGTTGGATAGACCGAAGGCTTGAGTCCTCGTCATTGCCTCATGTTCCACTCACTGCTTGCCTCGGGTCCTCCACCTCAGCTGTTCGAAAGAGCCGTAAGTTGTAGGAAACGGTGCTGAATTGATACAGCCGTAGTTTTTACTGTGGTTGGACGTACTACGCAGTTCGGATATGTGAAATTCGTTCATTGGACTAGCCTTGTGTAGCTTATGTAATGAGACCAGAACGCGTCCTATCGCCCACTGGACTGACTTTTCCTTTCTGACAACGTCCTCGAGTGATTGTTTGCACTGACACTTCTATATGCCTTTGGTGGTGCCCGTTCTTCGCTTGTTTGTCGTCTTCTTGAACATATACGAGACGTTCAAGACGCTCAAGCTCCCACGTCCTAGACGAAGTGGACAGCCCAGCGCTCGAGCGTTGTCCCAAAGAAAGAGAGATCTCAAAGGATGCCTAGCAATTTGGGTCGTTTGGGTAGGGGCACACACTACAATGCTCTTTTGGATTCGTGCCTCACTCCAACTCTTTAGTGCTGTTACGCAGCATATGAGAGGACATTTGACCGAGTTTTCGGTTTTCTGGTACCCTTCCACAGCGAGATGAAGTCGGTGTTGTTGCTCTTCCTCCTCGTTACCCGCGCCAAAGTGTGTGAGAGAGGTCGTCTGACATGGCCCAGAAAAACTGACCTTGACATAGGGAGCCGAGCCCCTGTACCTACATGTCATCCGACCTTTCATCAAGCCCTATTCGATAGTCATGGACCCGACTCTTGAAATTGTGCGTGATATAGGCGATTTCTTGTTCGCCCTTTTACAAGTTCCTGTGGATTACGTTCGCTCAACGTGGCCGCTGGCCTGGCCTACGGGAGAGTCCGACACTATCCATGGCTATCCGTCCCCGGTCTCGGAGGTGAACTCGGGGGCGACTTTCACTTATACGAGCAGCACCGTCAGTTTTCAGACCCTTCCTAAAGCCTACGAAACCGTGCAAGCGCCTCGAAATAAACGCTCCACTTCCGTGCGTAGCCTGTCCGATAGCAAACGGCGTTCGAATAGTCGCCAGTCGATCTATGCTCCTACTGTTGCATCCTCCACCCGGGGACGCTTTAATAAATCCGCATCTACCGCAACTCCAACCCAGTACAGCGTTTATCTTCCCACTCATGAACCCCCTCAGTACTCGCAAACTCTGCCACGCGGTAAAAATCGAAATCACCATCTTCCCACCTCTGTACACAGCAATGATCTTTTGGATGACTCGTCTACACCTGGATTTGCGCGGTCTTTGTCATATCATCCTGTGCGCGAATACCAGTCAGATGAGTGGAGAATATATCCTGCATTTCCGTCTGCGTACCCACCAACTCCATTACCCGCATCGGCATCGCTCCCTAGCCCAGTTGGACGCTCGAAATCCGACAGTCACTACCCTCCGATTCCTGAGGACAAACCGGATTTTCACGTGCCGCTTGAACAGCGCCGCGAGCCAAACCACCCTGGCTCTGTGCACGGCTCAAACCACAACTTAGGGGTGCAAAAGCGACTCGGTCATGTCGAACCCAATAGCGAATCAGCTGACGACTCCAGCGACGAAGGCAGCCAGGCTGGTCTAAGCGAACATTCTCGCACTGGTGACAACAGTGATGTTGATTACGATGCAACGATGAGAACGCCTTATCGTTACACCTATTCCAATGGTGTTGACCCCAGTCCTGCGACTTCATCTGCTAGTGTGGCCAGTCAATCTACTACTCTGACGACTGCAGACAATGCGTCATCCAATCGCAGCAGGGCTTCCGTGGAATCTCTCTATTCTTCCGACTCTTCCGTCCCCCAGGAAAATCGTGCCTACTTCCCACGCTCTCGATATACCACTCTACGTGGGAGACCCGCGGGTGTTCGCTCACCCCGCGATCCTTTACAGTCAAGCGCAAGTGGAACTGCAGACGAGGACAGCGAAGACAGCGGTATAGGTGTGAAACCCCACCCTGTGCTACAGCCAACGAAACGTACTAGTCATTTGCGACCAGTTGTGAGAGCGGCAGGCACTACTCGTCATAAAGCAACTGTCGCTGCCACGACCGTACCCGTCCGCGCAAAAACTGTGACAACTGCTTCGCGCGCACGTGGTTCGGGGCGACCTGCTAGCTCCGATGTTTCCACCATTCGTGCAACTCGCAGTACCGGAGCTCCTTACCGGAACCGAGGAGGAGTCACAGAATTTGGGGTAGCACAACCCACTTCCCACTCGCGGACAGGAACTGTCAGACAGCGAGAAAACTGACTTGCAGGCCTTTCGGATTGAATGCAGTTTTGTTGGTGTCGGACTGACCGTACCACGGTCATTCTCACTGTACTATAGCCATTATTTGTCATCGCATTACGCCATACTCGTGTTAGGATCTGTCTACAACCTTCCAGCCGTCAACAAAGCCCGTTGAATTTGCATGATTCGTTGCATCGGGTACTCGTCGACATCAACGACAGCCATCCACAGCGATTCTCGGTCGTGCTGCATGCCTGGCACTCTGGGACTTTAAAGAGTTTGCTACTAACCCGAGCACTTTCCATTGTTTCCATTCATTACCTTCGTTTCGCGAATGCTTTGCCAGGAGTAACCTTTCGTCGTGCACTTGTAAAATGGTAACGGGCCATGACTTGTGAAATTACTGTCTAGTACATACACGGTACATATACCCTGAAGCTTCCGCAATGGACTGTTTTGCTTCCGATGCGTCTTGCCAGGGCGATTTCATATGTGACGAAGCCTTGTGTGAGTGGATTGTACATGCGCCACGTCAATTTCTCGGGCCAGAAATATACGGTGCGCCACAGTCTGGCTCTCAGCACTTGGCTTCTTCCATGGAATCTGCGGTCAATCCTGACGAACCTCCACCTGCGTATTCAGTGCGCATCCCCGAACCATCGTCCTCTCGACATTCACCCGGAGGGGGAATGCTGGGACATTACTCCTACAGGCCACCCGATGATCACTATTCTCAATTCGGACCTTCCCCCCTCATGCAATCCCAGCCGACGCTTGGGGTGCTACCCTACTATGATCCTCAGTCGAGTTATTCACTGCAAGCGGCGAGGTCCCGAGCAAGGAGGAGGTTTTTCGGTGGGGTGGCATGGGTGGTTGGGATAGTGTTGGTATCTTGTGGCATTTGGATGGTGTCAAGTGAGTGGGTCGACATGTGATATGCTAGCTCCTTGGTAAGTTCGATGTCTGAGGCGGATAGCCTGCTGACATGTCTTAGATGCCTACTCTTTCCTCTATGCTAGCTCTTTCCTAAGTGATATATATGTAGTCTTGTATTTGCTCTGCCCCTGTAGTATACATGCACGTCGTCACGGTGCCTCGGTCTGACATAATGCTGGTCGAAATGTTTGCAGGCTGGGGGTCGCGACGTGACCTTCCTCCGTCTCGTCCGCCCCCACTGTCGACGTCATTTTTTTTTTTTTCAGTAAATCTCCACACTGCACTGCAAGTCTGTTGCATGGCCCCGAAACAGATCTTTCATCAAGGATGCCGTGCTGAGCCCGTGGGAAAGAAACAGGCACAAGGTCCGTGCGTGGGAAGTTATGTGACAGGTGTGACACAAATAATGGCGGGGTTTGTTTGAATTTTTCGGTTGATTGTGTTTGTCGGCCCCGCGCGCCTTGTTTTTACTCCTTCACACCACTCGATCGCCGTCGACCCCATCCCCCAGCGAACAGAGACCGCCGCTCGTCGCCAGCCAGCCCCGACCTGCTCACCTCGTCCTCGACGTCGGCCGGCGCATTACCTTATTTATCTTGTCAGCGCGCCGTCGTTTTACCCTCGACCTCTCCGGCATCTCCCCTCCGGCTGTATCCATAAATCTCTCTCTCTCTGCGCTACCTATCCCTCTCTCTCTATCTCTCTCTCTCTCTGGTGGATGTCCCCCTCCCCTCCAACCATCCGTCTGTAATCATTCGCACTCAACCTGGCGTCCACTTCGCAACCACAGGGTCTCGAGGAAGACCTCATCAATCGCTCTCTCCTGGACTCCCTCGAAGCTCAGGGAGACGCCGAACCGACCCATCTCTCTCCCCCACAGCAGTTCCCCATGTCCCAGCCCTCCTCCAAACAAGACTCGGAGGCTACCTCGCCCGATGCTGCGGAGGCTAGTTTTCCCTCCCATCCCTTCCACCTTGCCGCTCATCGCCATTCTCACCCACAGGCCAACGATTTCTTCCTTCGTGCATCCCAGTTTTCTCAACATATCGATAACAACACTCTTCACCCAAGCCCAGAGTCGCTGTTCGCGCAGAACGAGGCGCACTCCCTGTACAACAGTGCCAACAATATCCATCTTGCTCCTGACTATCCTTCCGACCCAGACAATACCCATATCAAACAGTCCACGTCATCCAAGTCCCCCAACGATCTCGGCGCCGGACCTTTCAGATCCTCTTTTGTCCCATTTAGTGGTATCAATGGCGCACATTCCCCCAACAACTGTGTACCTAATGTACCACCCAGCTCGTTCCGCATGCGCCAGCATGAGGGCCTTCTGAGTGGTTCACAGTCCTTCGCAAACACATCGGAGCTCTATCAACCTCTGGGGTTGAAACATCAACTTTCTCAACAGGGCATATCTCAGCCGTCAGCATTCGAGACCCGCAGTGTTGATTATGGACCTAACGTCCCATTGAGCACCAAGTCCTCGCAACCGTTTGCAATGGACCACTTCGTACAGTCTCACTCCGCAAAGTCACAGTCCCAACCCCACGATTCTTTCCACCCCCTTTCCCACAACCCTTCTGCTCCCCAACCGCCCTACCTGAATGGGGTACATGTTCAAAGCCAGACCCCCTATGGCCCCCATCTCCAATCCAATGGTAATCCGAGGGGAACGGGACCTGCGGGACAACCAAGTAGTACTGTGGATCCGCCTGGCAATCAACAGGAGGAAATATCCACCATTTTTGTTGTTGGATTCCCCGACGACATGCAGGTTAGTATCTCAGGTCAACGGAGCGTTATCGTTTGGCTAAATTTGGTCTAGGAACGCGAATTCCAGAACATGTTTACTTTTTCTTCCGGCTTTGAAGCTGCCACGCTGAAGATCCCAAACAAGGAATACACAGCTTACGGTACAGGCGGTGCCACTTCCAATGTACCTCTCCGTGGGGGCCCGTCGTACTCTTCGTACCTCAATTCCGGTCAGAACGACCCATATAACATCGTCACCGTCAACCAAGGTGGGGTTGTCGTCGACAATGGAAGAGACGGCCCTACAACATCGTGGCCCCCCCTCGCTGTGCAACTCCCAGATGACCCTGGTCATTTTCAGGGAACTTCCGGTGGTCAGCCGTCTCGCAAGCAAATTATAGGATTCGCAAAATTCCGTACTCGTCAAGAAGCTCTTGATGCGAGAGATATTCTTCAGGGTCGCCGGATCGACGTCGAGAAAGGTGCGGTTTTGAAAGCGGAGATGGCAAAGAAAAACTTGCATACCAAGCGTGGCGTCGGCATTGGGAGCACCAATTCTTCTGGCAACGGTAGTTCCACCCTTAACGGCATCAATACCTTAGGTACCAGCGTTACCGGTCTCGCCAACCTAAATGGCATCAACCTTACTCCGGACACACTGGCGGGACTCACAGCCGGTCTTGGTCTCAATGCTAATGTGGGCTTGAATTCTGTAGCGTCTTTAGGTGGCAACGATCATCTAGCCATTCGCGAAGCTACCCTCAGTGCTATGGGCTACAGGAACCACACTGGTGGCTGGCGAGACGGGAGACATGGTGAGAGTAGCGAGGAGGAAAGGGACCGCGATGAGCGAGAGAGAAGGAAGGAGGCCCTTCCTATAGGCCATGGTCTTGGTATGGGCTTAAGTGCTACTCGCGGGGCTCGTGAACGCGCTTTGGCAGAGGAAGAGCATCGGAGAAAAGACGTGAAGCAAACCCAGAATGATACTCTTCGGGTGAATCCGGCGCATACCTCGCCATATGATGCATTCTATTCCGTCTCACCTTCGAGGGGTTCGCAGACCGGGTTTCTCTCTCCAACTGCGAATACCTTGGACGGTGATACCGCACAATCGAGTCAAGCTGGCAGCCCTTTTCCTAGCAATGGCTATGGAACGATCATCGCTCAGACCTCGTTGAAAGATGACAACACTCAAACTTCCACTTACGATATGTCTGTCGGTCCTTGGGACGTCGCTTCACCGCGTGATCGCGAGTCTCTTGCATATTCGGGTCTATCGTTGTATGCAACTCGCAAGGGTTCGGCCGTTCCCGCGAGGCCTCCGTCATCGCAGGACGAGTCCCCGAAGTCCAATCTGATGTTAGATGATGAGGGCATGTTACCGGCACATCGTTCTAGTATCTTGCGCTCTACTCATCCCAGATCAGTGGACGAACCAACTCAGATCCAAGGTACCCGCTCACTGCTGCCTGCTCCCAGTGTTACCTCCAGCGCCGGAACGACTTCAGAAGGCGACGGCGCGGCACCACTCGTCGTCAGTACTAGCGCTAAGGTCAGCACAGGCAGTACCTCTCCTCAGCTTCCTTCTCCGGCCTCTCACTCTGAGTCGGGAGTAAGCTCAGGTGGACATGCAGGTAGTCCTTCAAGCGCCGGTGGGCCCAATGTCACCGGTGGCCCCGGACCTCGAAGCGCCCTTGTTGACCAGAACCCTCCAATCAACACGCTCTACGTCGGTAATCTTCCGACTGGCTCCGTGGGCGCCTATCCTTCTGGTGTTCTCGAAGAAAACCTTAGGGAACTGTTCTCTCGCCGCCCAGGCTATCGCAAGTTGTGTTTCAGGCAAAAGAGTAACGGGCCAATGTGTTTTGTGGAGGTAAGCTGATATCACACCTCCGCAGTGAGATTTATCTCATTCGCGTGACAGTTCGAAGATGTACACTATGCCACGAAAGCGCTGAATGAGCTTTATGGTCATCCCCTTGGCGGACTGGTGAAGAACGGCGGTATACGCTTGTCCTACAGTAAGAATCCCCTCGGTGTGCGAACGCCGACCAGTGCCGGCGCTGGGTCGTCGCAGCAGCAGCAGAACGCTCAGTTGGCGAAGGCATCCGCACTCCCGGCTGAAGCCTTTCAACAGCGCCAAGGCTTCGACGTAGACTCAAGTACCACTGTTAATAGACGCGAAACCCCAAACGCAGCTTCCTTCAGTTATTCCCGGTCACCTCCTCCGAGGTTTTTCTCTCCGCCTCCATCGGGTAGCTTTGGTACAGTTGCCCCAACTGTACCGCTGAACACGACCACCTTCCCGCGTGGCTCTCACTCATTTGGGCTTTCTCTCGGTGGTTCCGGAGTACCAACCAACTTCTCACCGTTCTCTCTCGCACCGTCATCGCCTTCTGCTCAGTTGAACGCACCATCTTCGCATTCTATTATACCCGATCACCCGAGCACGGAGGCTATCCTATCCCATGGTCACCCTCAGCATTTCCCCCTTCGTACTTTGTCACCTTCATCTGCCACCCTAGAGGCCACCAGGGCCGGTTAAAGGGACAACCTATTTAAGTCCCGCTATTTCACCACCACGCACGCAAGCATCTACCACGAACATCTGCACGTCCTATATATCTGTACTTACACTCGTGTCATGTTTGACTTTCCCCTTCCCCATAGCTCGTTTCGATCGCATGCCTTCACAGCTCGCAAACACCCTTCTTCTGGACTGTCGATTTCGTCGTTTCCACATTATTTTTGTCCCTTGTTCGCAATCATTAATTGCAATCCCCTCCCATTGACACACTACAGTCTGTTTCGTTTGCCATGCCGCCTCATATGTCGCCATTTCTATTCCTATTGCTGACATCTACTATAGTACTTTACGTTTCTTCCGTTGTTTCGTGTGCTACGTACTGTGGGACGTGCGTGCGCTTTTTTCACAGTCTTGCGTTTCGCATACCTTGTTTGTCGGTTGAGTCCCGCTGCACCCCCGCCATATTAGTTGATTCCAGTCATTGGTACCTCCTGTATAGTACACCTACAATGGTTTATGGTATTGGATTGAACGGCTATACTTGGGCAGTAGTGTGGCGTCGAACAAGATTCTGAGGTACGTAGTTAGATTGGCGTAATCGCCTTCCATTTCTACAGGCATGCACGAATATCGGAATCTGACTAGGACTGCTTTCCGTCGGATCTACGAGACAGGCCAAACTCAGGTTCGTGTGGCATCGTGTATTGATCTCACTGGCCCATGCAGTCCCAGTACTGTCCTCGGAAGCCGCTCGAGTGCAACCGGAGTCTTTGACAATCACGGTGGCTAATTTGTATACCCCATTTTACACAAGGTCTCAGTGGGAGCAATTCCGTGCGAAGAGCGGAATCTCCTCCTCTTGTCGTTGGCAACGAACAGCAAACACGGTGACACCGGGAATCCCCCCTCCCGCCACAGGTACTCGTGAGGTAGCACACAGTGTTCCCAGTTCGGAATGCTGAAATCAAATGCAGGGCCTTCGCCGCCATCCATCCACTGTTAATTTTGCTGTGAACACAGCCAGGCTGGGGGGAACTACGCTTCATTTGGCTTACCAGCTTTTCAGTAAGGGGCTGGGTAATCCTTCAAAGTGGGAGGGACGTATTACCACGTTGAAATCTGGCTTAACCTTGATCACAACATACTCGTTCACACTTGCAAAGCGAATCCATTACCACGGACTTGCGCCACGTTTTTATATACTACTTGTCGCTCGAGGTAATTCCTACTTGCAAAAATACCTCTTGTGTTGCCTCAACCTTCTGGCGATACCTTGTCGCTTTTACGTTGGCGTGAACTGCATCCATTCTACAGCAGCTAATTTGCAGTAGCCGTTAACATCCACGAGCCGCAGTCATGGCTCAGCGAATATGCATTCACAGTTATCCATCTTAGTCCTCACCAGCAAAACATGGCATAAGAATTTCAGATATGTGAGTATCTAGTTTTACCACTCTCACCTGTCTGCAGAGCGTTGCTTCTCAACCAAGTTTGCAGATCCTTTTCACGTTTAGCCCTTCCAGACGGAGACAACGTCCATGACATCAACCTTGAAAGAGTCTTCGATCCAAGATTACCATGGTTCTTGGGGAACATCGTATCGGACTCTGCAATGCTTTCTTGTGTTCCGCGTTTACTCCCATGTGTTGGGATATACAATGTACTCCAAACCCGGAGAGAAAAGATTTTATATCCACAGGTGATATTTCATTAAGGTAGACAGCCCAGTTTGAACACATTGGGTTTTCCTTCTCCTTGTCCTTCTGCAACCCACACGCGCACTGATGAAGGGTGCGACAGTAGGAGCGGGGAAATACATATGACAATATTATTTCCTCTCGATGAATGTCGACTTTTGACTGCGGTGGACGGGTCGGAGTCGACCTATACGGACTGGGGATGGCTCAAGGGTAGCACTGCGGGTGGGCGAACGAACACTGTACCCCGTCATTGAATGAACATCGTACTTCTGTTCCTAACAGGAGGATATCTCCCATATGTCATTATTGCACTGTAGACATCTGGTTCTGTAAAGCAGGAGCGTTTCGTGCCTGGTACATAGCAGTGCTTCGGTTCGAATTTAAACTTTCTTGGAGTACATCATAGGATCTGCTGTCCTAAGGCAATGCAGTCCAAAAAACCGCAGAACGAGTTGCATAGTGCTAATCCTCTCAACCATGAAGTCCTAACGGATCATATGACCATATACCACAGGTAGCACGACTGTGAATTAGAACAATCCCTTTTGGGGAGGCCGAGTCAATGTGGAGCATTCCGACAGTCAGTACTGTCAGTACTTGAATACAGGTCAAAACATGCCAAGGCTCTGGCCCAGCAACGCTGGCTCAAAGATCATCCATGGCGTTAACCGGAAGCCTTGGCCCTGTTACAACCACCCGACGGCAGAATGATGGTGTATATAACCTGTATCGCACATATGAAATTCCCGTCCTCGGTTCTTTCGGAGGCCGAAGGTACTTAAAGCGCACCTGAATCTCCTTCATTGCCTCATACAACTCGATCGTGGCAGCAGATGGGTGTGCTCTTGGTCGTTGCCCAATGCCTTACTCTGGCAATTACCGCCCTAAACCTCGAATCGACCGCGTATCGAGTCCTTGGTTGCAGTCTCGTCATTGCTCTGTTCGCAGCGGACATGTCAATTTCTCACACAGGGACTGGATACTCTGACTATACCCTCGGCTGCACCCTGGGCGGTCTTATACTGGACGCGATCCGATTTTTGCTATTGACGCGACCTCTGGAGGAGTATCGTCATGAATCAGATAAGGTTCCTGCATATCAGTTGCCGTACATCCAGAGATTTTTCTGGCTCATGAGCATTGGATACAGGGGAATCGGGTGGTCATTCAAGGTGAGAGAGATAGTGCCAGGCTTCTCTAGACTAACCTAATGACAGGCAAACCACAGTGTTCCTTCGGTTGAGCCTCACCACCTGACCCGAAGGGCATTCGTCACTTCACGGTTACTTCGCGCATTCGTCTATTTTCTTCTCTTTGAGGCTGTCCAATTATACATTCATTGTAACCCGGTTTTCTCGTCTGAGGCGCCGCTTCTGTCTCAGGGGTATTTTCTGGGTTGGATTAACGTCATGATAATACTCTGGCGCATATATGTAAGTCTCAATTGGATGTATTCCCTAGTTGCCGTCGTCGCAGTTGGAACTACTCTCCATGAGCCATGTTCATGGCCGGCTCCCTTTGGGGAGTGGAAAGATGCGTATACCATTCGGAGATTCTGGGGGTGCGTTGAGATCCAATTACCATCGTATTAACACTTACGCTACTGGCCATTATTGATGTCTGCCAGGCGGACCTGGCACCAATTCACTCGACATGTGAGCACTGATTCTCCGGCAGGGAACATGAAATGTGTCTGACTTAATTCACAGACCTTCACCCTCTTCGGTCCTCACCCGCACAAACATCGCCCTTGGGATCGCGCGGCTTCATCGGATTCTTCAGTCACTAAAGCAAAGGAACATGAGCCATGGATCAAATCATATATCAGGCTCTGTAATGCTTTCCTTTGCTCTGCATTCATGCATACCTGCGGGGATGTCGTACTCCAATTCAAGATATGGGAGAACGCCTCCATCATCGACTCACCCCGGAAGGCAAACCACGCCAACGTCATAGGCTTCTCTGTCCTTTTCTTTTTGCTGCAGCCTGTTGGAGTGCTGATAGAAGACGCGGTCATGGAATCAGGGAAGCGTATAGGGTTGAGGAAGCGGGGATGGATGAAGGTGGTCGGATACCTATGGGTATTGGTTTGGATACGCTATTCGATGCACTCCTGGGTCCAGGGCCAGAAAAACGCCATGTTTCTTGCATATCCCGCAGCCGAAGTTAGGGTAACTGTGCTGGAGAGAATCGCTAAGAAGTTATTCGGTAAAGACCTCGCAGCCACGATTAGGCCTTGGTTTATGGGATGATTTCAAGGAAAGCAGCGTTGGATTACGAATAAATGACGGGCAGGGTGGCGTGGCGAGGTTCCCTTCTCGGGAGCGATATGGGTCCCTAGCAGACCTGCAATTGGCCTACAATGGACACTCGTGATTGTATGTTACAAAGTATCTTTACGCACTTGCAGAAGGGATAACTGGGAGGTGGCCTAATGGTCGAGGCACTCGCTGTAGATACTAGGACATATAAGCCTTAGGGGGGATGTAAAATCACTGCAGCTCGTCATAAGTACAGGTCTCGAGATGGCTAACGAGTTACAGCACCAAAAAAGTTCGTCAAAGCTGGAAAGTTATAGTGTTGAGATTACTGTAATTGTAGAGTGATCGACCTTGTCCTTGTGGATGGTAACCCGATAAAGCTTCCTGCAGACGTTCCCAATGAGAATTCGATTCCTTTAATCGAGAAAGCATCAGCAAATCTGCAAAATGCTATTTTGACTATTTTTATACTATTTTGCACTACTTACAGCTTTTTTACACTTTTTGTGCTTCTTGCACTATTTATCAAAGTCATGAAAGTAAACACTGCTGCCATAGTCAAATAGTAAAAATAGTCAAAATAGTCAAAAAAAGAAAGTCCCTATAGTCAAAATAGTGAGTTGCGAAAGTAAAACACTGCTGCCATAGTCAAATAGCAAAAATAGTAAAAGAAAAAAAAAGTCCTTATAGTCAAAATAGTTATTCATCTACATGTATCTATCTAATGCCACATGCAAAAAAACTGAAAGGCCTGGTGTGAAAACAGGCAAGATATGCCATCCTGACTGCCCAACCCTGTTCAAACACAAAAACTTAAATAACTTTGGAGCTGTGAATGTGCATGCAATGGCTCATATATCATCTGGTAGGTTTCGACTAGTAGAGTCATGTCTAAAAAAAGCAAATGATTCAGACCAGAATTGCCTGAGTTATGCCCTAAACAGGGTAGGGGGTAAGAGGAAGGGTATGCACTGACAAATAACAGCTGAGCACAGCAGCACAAAACACAGGGGAACACTCAAGGGGAGTGGGGAGAGGTTGGAGAACAAGGGGTTGGAGGAATACACACACCCAATCCTGAGATATTTGCAAATTCATCCAACAGCTCCTGCATCCACAAAAATACCTATATCTCCAGAACAGCAGCAGCAACAGTGATGCAAAAGGCACTGTTCAAAAGGCCTTAGTGATGAGAGCAAGGATCCCAATTTGCAAGAGGGTAGACACATCAGGGGACAAGATATTGCATGATCAGTGTCAAGGGGGAGGGGGAAAAGTGGATCCAAGCACAAAAATATCCATTAAAAAACATAAGCAGAATCTGCCAGTCACTGACCTTATTAATATGTCACCTTGCTTGCAGCAAGGTCACCCAGTGTTGGCAGGTGTGGCAGAGACACATGGAGCCAATGAAATCTCCCAGCCACCCATCAGTTCTTGTTTTCAACTGTTTGACATGAGAGTCTGAGTCAACATTTGTTGAACCCTGTTTTGGTTGAACCTCACCTGGAACTCTCTTGGTGCCCGCACTTTCATATGTGGCCTGCTGAGGATGTGTGCATCAAGATGGTATGTTTTTTAAATTTATTTGAACTGTAATATTATCTTCCTTGTTGCTTGATGCATGCCTCCTTGGATAGGCATCTCAACAACTTTGTCAGTGGTGCAGCAACTTTGGATCCACCGCAATTACTGTCATTTCTCACTTTCTGGTTTCAGATATAAATTCTGCTGTGCCATCTCTCCCTGAGGTCCAGTCAAAGTGTTCTAAGCTGTTGGACAAGTTGGCATTCAGCAAGCAGGTGATCTCAGAGGAAGGGACTGTTCAATCTGATGAGAAAGATACTGCCACATTATTAATTGCTAATCTCCATAAGTCATGCCATTGTTTATGCACAACTGACAACTAGTTGATAGGACCCCACCTTTTGGACCTTGCATTCAACAATATTTTTCTGTTATATTTGCATGTGCTTTTTGCTTCCCTCCCCCACCTCACTCAGTAGTCAACCTGTTCGAGTTGCTTGTCACATTTGTTTTAGGACACTTGCTTGTATGGCACTGCACTTTACAATGAATGCATTGCATTTCATTTGCTACCTGCAGGGTGAACTGAACAAAAAGCTGGAATAGTGAAAAATAGTGAAAATAAGTGCTAAGCAATGCTATGATTCATGACAAGTTGAAATAGTAGAAGTGGTCCAGGAATAGTTGAAATAGTTGAAAATAGTCCAAAAAATAGTAAATTTAGCAGACAAATCTACTAATTTGACTATTTCAACTATTTGGTGCAAATAGTACAAATAGTACAAAAATAGTGCCAAATAGTATGAAAATAGTAATGTGTGAATTTGCTGATGTACATGCTGGGTAAGCCTATTAGAGTGTGACGAGTTGGCCTACCTAGAACTTCAAAAACTGGGGTTCTAGAGGGATCACCCACAGGTCCGCCATGTGTCGAAATCTTGCTGTCTTCGCTGAAATAGAGTTGTTGCAGGTGGTAATCGTTGTAGGACCCATGGGACCAGTATTTAGACTGAATTGGACACAAGTTACTATGTGCTGACGTTTTCATGCTGAACCTTCGGGATAATCTCTCTGATCCGTTTGGCCGAGCCTCTACGCGCACCTCTGTCGGTTACAACACTACCAGCACGCCGACATTGTGAACTATTCGGATCGTCTGCGCGGGAGAATGATGTTATGCGAAGTATGTGGACTACTCGTATCAAATCGGGGCTCTTACAGTGACCGAAGGCGTTAAAAGAAATCCTCAGGCTGTGGAACATTTTGTTCATTGCCCCATACAAGTTGATCGGTTGATAGCCTAGGCTGCACAGTCAATGGGCGTGCTTTTTATCGTTTCCCAATGCCTTACACTGGCCGTTGCCGCCTTAAACCTCAAATCGACCTTCTGGCACGCTCTTGGTTGTAGTCTCGCCGTTATGCTCACTGCAGGAGACATGGTAATTTCTCGCAATGGGGCTGGATATTTCGATTATAGTTTCGGCGGAACCCTGGGTGCTGCTATGCTCGATACCATCCGGTTTCTGCTGTTGACGCGACCTCTAGAGGAGTACCGCCATGAATCAGATAAGGTTCCTGCATATCAGTTACCGTACATCCAGAGGTTTTTCTGGCTTATGAGTATCTCACAAAGGGGAATCGGGTGGTCCTTCAAGGTGAGCGGAATAATACCGGGTTTATCTAGACTGACCTAAAAAAAAAGGCTGACCACAGTGTTCCTTTGGTTGAACCTCACCACCTGACCCGAAAGGCATTCGTCACTTCGCGGTTGCGTCGCATATTCATTTATTACGCTCTTTTTGAGGCCATCCAATTGTACATTCGTTGTAACCCGGTTTTCTCGTCTCAGGCGCCTCTCTTTTCACAAGGGTATTTCCTGGGTTGGCTTAATATCATGGCGATTCCCTGGCGTTTCTACGCAGGCCTCAATTGGATCCACTCTCTATTGGCCATGATCGCAGTGGGGACTACCCTCCATGAGCCGCGGTCGTGGCCGGTTCCTTTTGGACAGCTGAGAGACGCGTATACCATTCGGAGGTTTTGGGGGTACGTCGAGGTCTATGTAATCTTGGCGTAAATGCTTACTTCGTTGGCCATTATTGATGTCTTTCAGGCGGACCTGGCATCAATTCTCTCGATATGTGAGTACTTGGCTGTCGGCGAACGTAGACTTGTACCTGACTCTGACTGCAGACCCTCACTCTCTTTGGTCCTCATCGGCACAAACGCCGTCCTTGGGATCACGCATCGTCCTCGGATCCCAAGGGAAAGGAACGTGACCCATGGATAAAATCCTATATCAGGCTCTGCAATGCTTTTGCTTGCTCCGCTTTCATGCACACCTGTGGAGATGTCGTGCTCCAATTCAAGATATGGGAAAATGCCCTTCCCGTCGTTAGTTCTCAGAAGACAAACCACCCCAACGTCATAGGATTTTCCGTCCCTTTTTTTATGCTGCAACCTATTGGAGTGCTGATAGAAGACGCTGTCGTGGAAGTAGGGAAGCGTATAGGATTGAAGAAGAGGGGATGGGTGAAGGTGGTGGGATACCTGTGGGTGTTGCTGTGGATAAGTTATTCCGCGCACCTCTGGACTCAGGGCATGAAAAACGCCATTCTTCTTGCATATCCTTTGCCGACCGATGGAGGAGCGAAAGATGGCGTAAGTATGATTGAAAGAGTTACTAACAGGATATGCGGCATAGATCTCGCAGCCACGATCGGGTCTTGGTTCATGAGGTGATTAAAGAATGTTAGCCTAACAGCGAATGACGAAGTGGGGTGGCATAATGTGCTGCTTTTGCATAGGAGCGGTGTCAAGTAGAGATGCGCAGGTTGTACAGCACGAACTATCTGTACGATTTCGAGAAAGGGATAGTTGTGAACTGCTTAAGTTGTAGGCGGTGCCCAAATGTTAGGTATGGATTATCAATTGGAAAAGCCCTGGTGCTCTTCGCTCCCTTCGCAGCTTACATATCTGGACACGGCACGACATGAAGCAGAATGAGATGTGTCCGGGATTGAGGATT